>LPNX010149935.1:836868-861384 GCA_001517045.1 Pseudotsuga menziesii
CTAAACCATAATGGTTGAATTGACATATTTGTCATTCAAAAAAACTACTTTTTTTGTTCGTATTTTCGACATATCTCATTGTGTTTTTGCTCAAATTTCGATCGGGGGAGCTCGTTGGATGTGGAATTTGATTTTGCATCCAACGAGTACCCACACTGCATACTTTTGACGGACCCCGTTACCCCAAAAACAAGAAATACATGAAAAAACATGATGATGACATCATCATCACATTTTTTCAGGTATTTCTTGTTTTTGGGGTAGCGGGGTCCATCAAAAGTATGAAGTGTGGGTACTCGTTGGATGCAAAATCAAATTCTGCATCCAACGAGCTCTCTCGATTGAAATTTGAGTAAAAACATAGAGAGATATGTCGAAAATACGAACACAAAAAGTAGTTTTTTTCTTTCTTCCTCCAAAATTAATCAATATTATTTTATTATTTTAACTATTATTTTATTATTTTAATTATTATTTTATTATTTTCCTTAGGAGGCCCATTTTAGACCCCAAAATTCCTCTAATGTCTACACCATGGAATTACTTCATCTACCAGGTTAGTTGAGTCTAACTGGTTTGGAATCCTAGGCTCTTGCTGAGGAAACTTCTTTTGATACACACTATTCTGTTTTGGCTGAAAATTCCTAGGTCCATTATTTCTTTCCAGTGTGGTTATTCTGCTCTGGATTTTATTCATTTGCACAGATTGGTTTGTCATGAATTCATCCTGACTAGTCATCACTTTTTCAAACATGCTAGCTATCTTTTCCATGGGGTCTTTAGAGGTTCCCTTTTCTTCCGATTCAAAGGATTTTCCCTTTTCTTCGTTGTATGAAGTGTTTCCCCTAGTGTAACCTGGAATGTTGGAATTGCCCGAAGATTGCATATTCCTTTCTATTTTCTCGGCTAGATCTTGAGCAGTTTTTAGATCGACCAGATCTTTATCCCTTAATTGGTATCTCAAATCACCAGTGAAAGCTTCGATGTAATATATCAAGATGGAGGCATCGCTTGGCTTGATGTCTCTAGGGAGGTCCGCAACCACATGCCAGAACTTAGTATTAAATTCATCCATGGTTTCACTCTCCATCTTCTTTATATTATGAAGGGCAGCAAGCAAATGTCTTGGTTCTTTCTTTCCCCCCATCTCTTCTTAAAAACTGCTAGGAATTCATTAAGGGTTTTATATGAATCATCACCAAGGTTTTCATACCATTCTGCAGCATCATCCTCTAAGGATAAAGCAAAGAGATTCATTTTTATATCTTCATGGTTAGAGGCAACATCATCACAGTAACTGACTAGGTGCCTTTCAAACTTTCGGAGATGAGTCCTGGCAGTGGTAGCATTATTTCCCTCGAATCGGGGGAGCTTCTTGATAGCATCTTTTGGAATGTTATGAGGAGCACCTGCTATCTGAGAAAAGTCTAGGGGTTTGTAAAATTCCATCATTTCTTGAGATTAGTGAACATGACTCTCTACAAATATGTGATGGATATCTAAGATGGATTGGTCTCCTAAATCCTCAAGGTTTCTACGATAAGTCTTCCTATTCAACCTTTCCCTAATAAACCTTTTGGGATCAGGGAGAGGATTGAATAATTGTCGGCGGTTTCTTCGGGTAGAAATTCTTAAACGGATGTTAGACAGTGGAGTCACCAGATGGATCGAGTTTTAATTTTTATGTTTTTTAAAGACTAGATCAATCAAAAGTTTTTTTTATCTTTTTAGTTGTTTAGAAAAAAGTTAAGCTAAGTCGTACTCAGGAATAAAAAGATTTATCCCCAGCAACGACACCAAAAAGTGTTGCCACCTTTTCACACACCTAGATCACGTGGCAGAAATCTTCAAGCCACTCGGTGTGTCCTTGGGGGAAAGTCTCGAGTCAAGGCTGTCACCTTGTTCTTGACTCCTCCATTTAGGGTCAACTCCTAACGAAGCCAAGGGGGGTAGACCCTATTAAGTTAATAAGGATGATTTCTTAGTGTAATGATGTTGTACTGAATCAGTTATTTAGGAGTTTGAATATTTTAACTATAAACAATCAAGATGACAAGATACGAAGATACACACGAAAGCACAAAGTTGATACACAATATATATATGAAGTAAAAAAGACCAGTGCCCTAAAAATGGAGTCAAAAGATATCAGTGTGCTTGCATGTGTTTGGAATAAATTTTTTGTGATTGCATCTTGGTATGTTTTAAGTTAAAAATGAAGTATGAATTGATTAAATTAGGCTAAAGGGGGACTCCAGATATACCCGAGAGTACTTGGAGTATGTCCAAAACAAAGCCTATACGGCTACCCGCAAGGAATATGTGGGATGAAATGGAGTCTCTGGGGCTGTGTTCGTAACGCACCCATTAGGGTGTGACAGAGATCGGCACGCCGAGGTCACTTTTCAGTAGGTTCCCACTTCCTTTGGGTATTTTGCCACTGTAAAGGTTTGATCGAGGTGTTGGATTTTCACCTGATGGTTTGTTAATTGGGGAAGGTGATTCCTAATTATGCTAGTCACCCAAGTGCTTTTGATACAGCTTGACTAATCGGACGAACCACATCCAAGTTCAGAGCATACACACTGGATTCTTGTAAATTTTAATAAGTTTTAAAAGATGTGTTCTTGCTTAAAAGAAAAGCCTCCAAGAACCTTTTTCGATCCAAGTGGATCTCAATCGGGGAATCAAGGAGGGGTTAATTTTAAAATGCTGATAAACAAAATATGAGAAAATAACACAACTACACAAATCTGGTTTTCTGATTAATCCTACCACGAATCTCTTTCCCCTTGCGGGTTACTCGGGAAATCGTGGGGTAAGTATTATGATTAATTTTGAAAATAAGATATGGAATATGGAATTAACAACAAGATCAAATATACTACCCTACAAATCAGATCAATTCTAGTAAAAGGAAATAAGCAGAAAAAGACGAAAATGGCACCGACGCGAATCCCCCCAGGGGGGATGAGGAATGGGCTCGAAATAGCCTATTCAAAGGATGATTTTATTACAGAGGTTACAAAATCAAAGCACTGATAAAAAAGATCTTTATTTTTCCTTATACAGTCTGAAACCAAGATATTACAGTTTATGCAAAACAATTACAAATTATGTGACAAAAGAGAGACCCCTGGGGGGATTTGAGCGCTCCAAAAGCCACTTTGGACAGCAGATTCCTTTCTTCTCTGTTATACCTGCTAAATGATAGAAAGCAAATTAGAATAAAAAATGGCCCAAAGCACTTTAAGAGTGCCTTTGGGTTAGCCTACTTTATCTCAAAAAATTAATGAAATTAAACTAGCTAAACCGACTAAAAAGGAACCAAGGAAGGAAAGCCTTCCTTGAGATCTTAGCTTGCTGTTTGTGCAGCCAATTAAAAAGCACTGATTGCAGAATATTGAAATTATTGAACAGCAAATGAAACTATCTTAATAGCAATCTATGAATTTTTCAATAAACTACTTGCGAAACTAAGGCAATTTAGCTAGATCTCTTGAATTTGAACTTTATGTGCACAATGAAACTAAGATATAGAAATTTGAAGGGATATTGTTAATTAGATCTATGTATGCTTTTATTTATGAGATAGATCATATTTAGAAAGAAACCTTAAAGTAACCAGTTTGAGGAAAGTTTAATAATTTTTAAAGGAGGAAGAGAGAGAAAGAGTGTTTGAAGCCTGGAAATGTTGGGCTTTGGATTCCACTTTCGTGAAACACTGAGGGACTATGTCATTCATAATATACTGAAGATGAGGAAGATTCAAACCAGCTCAACCTCTTCTACCAGCGAGATCATCTGCAACTTAAAAATCCTTGCACAGACAGATGGTTAAAACATAGGTGCTGCCGAAAGAGATGACTGGAAAGCATGCAATTAAACTTAAAATACATACAAATCCAATAGATCTAGAACAAGAAGCAGTAAGAGTATAAATCAAACTAGAATAAACTCTTACCCTAACAGGAGGGAGCTCTCTCCTTCAAGGCCAACAATTAACCAGCAAAGTAATGATAAATAAAAGAAGATTATACCTCATAAGCATTTGACAATCAACATCCACACATGAAGAGCATTACACCATAGATCTTGCCTCCAAAGCTTCTTTATTCCATAATGAAAAAAAAATACAGCACAATAGCAACAGCACCTCAATCCCAGTTCTAACTAGCTTGGAAGAGGAGGCTGTGCCTGGATATATACAATTTACAGGCCATCTAACCCAGGGGGGTGCAATTACTCATGGAATCAAGTGAAATCAACTGATGGAGAGTCCATCAATGCCTAATATGTGTCTAGCTGAGCCAGATCTGAGTCTCACTGAGTGCAACTATCAATTGGGGGGCTGATTTGACTGACACCTCAACCTGTTGACTGAAGAATCCACCAAAAATCATCCAGTTGATCCAAAAACGTGTTGAGGAGAGAGGGAGGGATAAATTCCTCATAAAGGATGCTCAAGATCAACTCTGGATCTGATTTGATCACCTCCTTCAGTCAAGGATTTGTCAGATTCAGTCAATCTGCTTCAGATCTGACTTATTTCAATCAAATCGGCTGAGAATCCATTGATTTATGATTTTGGATTTGCTCCATTATTCATCAATTTATTAATTAAAATAATCAATAATTGATTTTTGGGGCTTTCTAACCTGAGTGATGGATAATCACTCAAAACTAGGAAACAGTGGGTCCATGGGTTTACATGGTGCTCTTAGCTTGAAAATGAGCACCTACATGACTGAAATTGATTATTTTTCCCACTTTTATTACAAAATCAATTTTTCCAATTAAACTATTAAAAAATAGCCTAAGTTTTGGAAAAATTAAATTTTAATAAAAAACACTGAAAAAACTAAAAAATTGAAAAATTGAAAAACACCTAGGGGGACTTAGACATGTTCATATGACTCAAAAATGATGTCTAGTATGTTTATACATTGACACATAGACTCTAATAACCTCAATAGGCCTAAATTCCAAGCCGACCACCCCAACTTTGGAGGTATGGAGTGAAAAACTCAAAAATTATCAGTCATTTGTTCAACAACCAATAATAACCAAGGGAAAAAACAACCTAGGCTGATCGGATTGACAAATAAAGTCTAAGAGACCGAGTCTTTTACAGACACTATCATGCTAGAACATTTATTACAATTCCCTCATGGGGTATGAACATGTGATATAGTACAACAAGCACTTCCCAGAAGTACTTCCAAAGGTCTTTTTGAAGTCCGAACAAGTTAGCCCTATCCGGTTCACCAAGCTCACTTGATAAAAACCACTAAGTAGAACTTAGGTGGTAACACAGAGTTGCATGAAGTTTTCAGAGAATCCAATGTTCCATGACAAATCGAAGCATATCAAGATCAAGTATCACTATATCAGGGATATGGTGCAGAAGGGAGCTGTGAAGCTCTAGTATGTTGCAATGGAGGAACAGATAGCTGATGTATTGACGAAGCCATTGGCTAGAGTGAAGTTTGAGTACTTTAGGGAGAAGCTTGGTGTTCTCCAGATCGAGATTTCCTCCAAGGGAAATTGATGAGTCCCAAATCCATTCTAATGAGCAGGTCAAATGTAAGGGCTGAGCCATTTTGTCATGGTGAGAGGATTGGTTCCTTCCATGTCAGATATGAGTGCTGGCCATTCTGTTGAGTAGGACAGATGTAAGGGAAACTACCATTCTAGGAATTGAGGCACCTGGTCAGTTACCAAGACAACTCAGTCTAGGACTGAGAAGCCATTCTGATGTGATAGAGGGATGTGTTCCCACTTGATCAGATTTAAGGGCTGAACCATTCTATCATGGATAAAGGATTAGGTTGCTTCCATGTCAGATGTGAGTGTTGGCCATTCCAATGAGCAGGTTAGATGTAAGGGAAACTTCCATTCTCTATAAGAATGGAGGCACCTGGTCAGTTACTAGGTAGCTCAGTCGAGGAATGGGGGCCATTCTGATATGACTGTAGGATTGGTTCCTACATGATCAGATATGAGTGCAAGCCCTTCCATCATTGTGAGTAGGATGTGTTCTCGCTTGGATGGATGTGAGTGCCGTGCCTTTTCATAGATGATAGTAGATGTTCCTATCATGCTGGTGATAGTAAGTTACAAATACATCAACACTAGATGTGCCTAGCGAGATGTGACCCATTTCAGGATTTTTGGCTCAAGGGCTTGGGCTAGAATTCCAATAGAGAAGAGAAAGGATTTGCAGCCCCAAAGCCAAGAGTGCCTATTTTTTGGGTACTCTAAATATTCAAAAGGGTACAAACTAATAAATTTGAGCACAAACAAAGCCTTCATCAAAAGGTGTGTTCAGTTTCAAGAAGAACCCCTTGTAGCAGTGGAAGTTGGAGAAACCTCTTCACCACCTGAACCTCTGAAAGTAAGTGAAGAGTTTGTTGAACATGCTGATTCTGATTTGTCTGATGGAGATGATTTTATTGCATAACCTAATATCCCTACAAGGCCAAAATGGGAATCCAAGACACTACATGCAGCAGGAGAGCTAGCTGGGGATCCCAATGACCCAAGGAGGACTAGATCTCAATTTGAGAGTGGTCTGTGCATGAAGGATCCTATGTTTGCTAAGAAATGCTATTTGATGGTGGAATCTGATCCTCAAACATATGAAGAAGTAGCAGGAGATCCAAGATGGCAAGCAGACATGAAGGAAGAGTTCAGCTCACTACAGAAGAGCAACACATGGGAGCTAGTGGATCTTCCCCCAGGGAGGAAGTTAGTTCAGTGTAAGTGGGTCTACAAGACCAAATTTGCTGCTGATGGTTCACCACTGAAGTACAAGGCTAGATTGGTATCCAAGGGCTACTCACAGGTTCATGGGATATATTACAATGAGACCTTTGCCCCAGTGGCAAACATGGATTCCATCAGGCTAGCCTTAGCCATTGCAGCCTCAAAGCAATGGGAGGTACATCACATGGATGTAAAATGTGCCTTCCTAAATGGAGATCTCACTAAAGAGATATATATGCAGCAGCCTCAAGGAAGCTCAAAGGATGAGATTGCTTCCTTGAAGGGAGCAATGAACCAAGCCTTCTCCATGACAGATTTGGGGCTCTTAAGCCAATTTTTCGGGCTTGAGATTGCTCAAACCAAAGCTGGAATAAAGGTGCACCATTCCAAATATGCCTTGGACTTGCTGAAAAAATTCAGAATGAAGGATTGCAAAGCAAGCAAAAATCCTTTCCTTTCAGGAGTGAAGCTTGAAGAAGCTGGTTATTCACCTATGGTAAACAATACACTGTATAGGCAATTGATTGGATGTTTGTTGTATCTAACACATACTAGACCTGATATTTCCTATGCAGTAAGTGTTGATTATAGATGCATGGATCAGCCTCATGAGATCCATTGGAAAGCAACCAAAAGGATCCTTAACTTTGTTCAGGGAACAAGGACACATGGGATCTTCTATAAAGCAAAATCTGATCTTTATTTGATTGGATTTACTGACAGTGATTGGGCAGGTGATACCACAGACAGAAAGTCCACATCAAGATATGTGTTCATGCTTGCAGAAGGGCCAATCAGCTGGTCAAGCAAGAAACAGAGTGCCATTGCACTCTCATCTACAGAAGCAGAGTACAGAGGAATTGTTAATGCAACAACTCAATGTTTATGGTTGCAGGGATTACTTGGAGAGTGTGGTTTTGAATTAGAGTACTCAACTACCATCTACTATGATAACCAGAGTACCATTCGAATTTGCAAAGATCCAGTTCAGAATCAGAGAACCAAACACATTGAGATCCATATGCACTACATCAGAGAGCTTGTGCATGATGGCACCATTCACCTACTCTTCTGTTCATCTTTGGAACAAGTAGCTGATATCTTCACCAAAGAATTTTGTGAGAAGACCTTCAGCAATCTCAAATCACTGCTAGGGATTGCTGATCATGCTGTGAAGCATGAGTGAAGACAATATTTCCAAATTTTGTTTTACAGTCCATGTTTAAGGGAGGATTTTCCCATGTGGTTTTTGCCTCTTTCCTTGGTTGTATGGACATGCAGTATGTAAAGGGTGACTAAGGGGGGGTGTTAGAATAATCAACCCATAGTTACCTACCTTAGACATTAAATTAATCATTTGTGTCTTATATGCCTAGTTCATGTGTCCCACCTTATGTAAGTTGTCATTTACCTATCCATAGTGGTCAAAATTTCCTTATTTGACTCATGTAGTGATTGGGAAACCTCAAGGAGTCAAATCTACTTTATTCCTGGCCTCCTATGTGCCCTTCTGCTTTTTCTGCTTTATTGCCTGCTTTTTCAGTGTTTTAAGGCAAATGGAAAAGCTTGACTAGGTGAGGTTGACTAGTTTTTTGTCCTACACATCCTCCACTCTTTTCTCCTTGGAAAAGCATGTATGAGTTTTCATTCCATCACTCTTTAGCTTTCCTAAGTGCTTTTTCCAATTCATGAGCTCCATGACTGATTTGGGATCAACTTTTTGCACCTATGGGGGATTTGCTTAATTTTAGTAAGCCTGCTTTATGCTAAATTCGAATTGCTCCTCATGCATTCAAATCCCTTATGTAATTATTTAATGCAGCAACCTATTATGTTACAGGGTTGGCTATTGTACACTTATTCAATACAGTTTAGTGTTCAGCTCATTATTCAGTCTCTTTTGTGAGTGATTTTGCATGTTCAATTGATAGTTGTTGTGAGTAAAATTAATCTATCACTGGGTTCAATTTCCACACTTTTCACAGATGATAGTAGATGTGCCTATCATGCTGATTATTGTAAGTACAGTGCCTTTTCACAGATGATAGTATATGTGCCTATCATGCTGGTAATTGTGAGTGCAGTGCCTTTCCACAAATGGTAGTAGGTGTGCCTACCATGCTGGTGGATGTGAGTGCAGTGCCTTTCCACAAATAGAATTAGTTTGTGTCCTATCATGCTGATGGATGTGAGTGCAGAGCCATTTCACAGATGATAGTAGTTTGTTTCCTATCATGCTGGTGAATGTGAGTGTTGGGCCTTTCTGATATGATTATAGGATTGGTTCCTACATGATCATATGTGAGTGTTGGGCATGCCTTTCTGATGAGTAGGTCAGATATAAGTGATGGGTGAAGACCTACATGATGTCTAGGCCTACAACTAGCATGAAAAAGGGCTGGCTCTGTAGAACTTCCTGTGACGAGAAGAATCATGAGATAGCACCAGTGATGATCCAGATCGAGTGATGATCGAGATCCAGTGATGATAATCCAACAGAGATGATCCGAATCGAGTGATGATCTAGATCTAGTGATGATGTCTAGTGATGATGATCTAGATCGAGTGATTATCCAAATCCAGTGATGATGACCAGTGATGATCCAGATCAAGTGATGATGTCCCATGATGATCTAGATTGAGAGATGATCCAGATTCAAAGATTGATGATGACTTGAAGATGAAGATGAATTGAAGACTCAGAAGACTTGAGATGTAGATGACGAGATGATCCAGTTGATGCAGAGAAGAAGACCAGTGCTGAAAATTGTGTCAAAAGAATACCTTCCTAGTTAAGAGGGAGTGTTGATGTATTTGTAACTTCATAATGTATTCATCTATGTATCTTATGTATTGTAACCCAATGTTTATTCTGGGATATATCTATAATGTAATTGAGTCATATTGTCATGCCCCGATGTTCCAATCAGGAGGATCAATTATGTAAACAAGTCATGTCAAGTCATAGTGGGTAACCCTCCAATTGTCTAAGGGTTAAAGTCCCCGCAGTTTCGGGGCACTAGGGTTATTAGACTCTCCTAGTAGAGGTCGGCCCTGGTAGGGTTTTAGTCATGTCGAGATTAGTATAAATAGAGAACTGGATTCTCTATTTATCACACAAGTTATACACACTCAAGTGTAGCGCATAGTTGAGGACGGAGAAGACATTGGGGCTAGACAAGAAGAAGATTACTGATGTTGGGAGATCACTTACTGTTTTGGGGATTTTACTATTTTGGTGTTGATTCTATCTCTGAGGAAGTTGCGTGGTTTTATCCTTTATGGTTTCCCCAAGGAAAAACACTTTGTTCATTGTCTCTTGTGTTTGATTGCTATACTTTTTATTTTCTCAGTTAAAGATCCTAATAATGCTAGCTTAATGTTGAAAAACTAACAACATATTGTAGTTTGCGTAGGTCTACAGCCTAGGGGAAGATGCACTTTTTCTTATGCAGGAAGAAAGCACATGATGCATGCCCAGTCCATCAAGGGAGATTGTGTTTGGGTTTTACTCACCCCTCCTCACTCATTCGTTCATTCGATCATGATTCATGCCCTCACGCACTCGAACCATTTCGTTTGGTTCATTACATTCATTCACGAGGCTCATTCACGCATTTTAGGTTCATGCACACTATTGTTCATCATGCTGGAGAGCTGTGTTGTTGTTTTAAGTTGTTCACCTTGTTCATTCATCATGCAGGAAGAGAATTGTGTTTTGGTCACCCATTTCTCCATTTTTCCTCAGCCACACAAGGGTCAGGGGAGTAAGCATTTTTGTAAGTATTTTCCTTTGCAGAGAAAGGGATGAGGAGATCACTCGATTTTATGAGAAAGAGTGGTCATCTGCATTTCCTTGTGGTTTTCTATGAAGTGCACCCTCATTTTGGGCCAAATGTGTGCAATAATTAGGAGTGGAAGAGATGAGAAATATGCTTGATAAACCTATTATGGAACCTCACAATAATATAAGAGTGGCTAGTAAATATACTATGGACATCTTGAAGAGCACTGGAAGGGAAGGTATATCCCAAGGGACTGTGGAGTAGAGAAGGGGATAATTCCTTGTGTTGGGTGTGTAGGCAATGTGGATGCCAGGCCATATAGATCTTGTAGAGGTGTCCTTCGATCTGTGTATGAGCTCACTAGCCTAGAATTTTACCTTTCCACTACCTTGGTAACCTGATAAACCCAAATTGAAGGATGGATTGGCTGACAACTTAATAAAACCATCTATTGGATTGGTTGTGTCTTGTTGTGTTGGGACTTGTGAGAAATATTTGGCTGGACATCTTGATAAGCCGAAATTGAAGGATGGCTTTCCTAGTAGCTTGGTAAACCCATCTTCTAGGTTGGTTGTGTCTTGTTGTGTTGGGCCTTGTGAGAAATATTTGTGAGAAATATTTGGATATACAACTTGATAAACTAAACTTGAATGATGGCTTGGTTCACAACGTGATAAACCCATCTGTTTGTTATATTTTTAACATTAAGCTAGCATTATATTAGGATCTTTTAACTGAGAGAATAACAAGCATAGCAATCAAACACACGTGATAATGAACACAGTGTTTTTCCTCAGGGAAACCATAAATGGAAAAACCCCACAACTTCCTCAAAGATAGAATCAACACCAAAAGTAAAACCCCAAAACAGTAAGATGATCTCCCGACAACAGTAACCTATTTCTTCCTAGCCCCAGTGTCTTCTTCTTCCTCATCTATGCGCTACAACTGAGTGTGAGTGAGTGTGTGATAAATAGAGAGCCTCAATCTCTATTTATACTAATTCCTGACTTGACAATAACCTACTAGGGCCGACTTATCTAAGAGATTCTAATAACCCTATTACCTCAGAACTGTGGGGACTTTAACCCTTAACCAATAGGAGGGTTACCCACAATGGCTTGACATGACTTGTTTACATTATAGAACCTCCCAATAGGAACATCGAGGCATGACATGACTCAAATACATTACATACACATCCCGGAATAAACATCGGGGTACAATACATAAGAAATATTAGTGAATACATTCCAAAGTTACAATTACATTAACACTCCCTCTTAACTAGCCCATGGGAGGGCAAAGCAAGTGGTAAATGGAAGGTATTGTGTCCAAATCCCCCCCAAATTGTCCTGTGTGCCATGGTTCAAGCGTTGTGGTTACACCTAGGTTTATAGTGGTAGCAGGATTGGATCCCTGGACCCTGTGTCACATGAGTACCAGCCTGACCCTAGTTGTTGATTCCCCTAGTCAAAAAAAAAAAACACTCCCTCTTAACTAGGAAGGTATTCTCTCGACACAATTTATCAGCACAAGTATTCTTCTCTATATCATCTGGATCATCATCGAGTCCTCGTCATCTTCAAGTCATCTTCATCTTCAAGTCATCTTCATCTTCAAGTTATCTTCACCTTCAAGTCATCTTCATCATCGGATCTATATCATCACTCGATCTGGATCATCATCACTGGATATGGATCATCACTCGATATGGATCATCATCACTGGATCTGGATCATTACTCGATCTGGATCATCACTCGATCTGGATCATCATCACTGGATCATCACGGGTGCTATCTCATGATTCTTCTTGTCACAGGAAGTTCTACAAAGATAGCCCTTTTTCATGTTGGTTGTATGCCTAGCCTCCATGTAGGTCTTCTTTAGCGCTTATATCTGACCCTAAGTCAGAATGGCCTTCCCAACACTTACATCTAACCATGAGAGGAACACATCCAACACCATGTCAGAAAGGCATGCCCAACACTCACATCAGACCATGATAGGAACCAATCCAATCATGTCAGAAAGGCCCATCACTTACATTCACAAGCATGATAGGACACAACTACTATCATCTATGAAAAGGCACAGCACTCACATTCACCAGAATGATAGGACACACCTACTATCATCTATGAAAAGGCTTAGCACTTACAACTACCAGCATGATAGGACACAACTACTATCATCTGTGGAAAGGCATAGCACTCACATCCACTTGCATGGTAGGACACACCTACTACCATCTGTGGAAAGGAACAACACTCACAATCACCAGCATGGTAGGACACACCTGCTACCATCTATGAAAAGGTGCATCACTCACATCCACCAGCATGATAGGACACACCTACTATCATCTGTAGAAAGGCCAGCACTCACATCCAACAGCATGATAGGACACACCTACTATAATCTATGGAAAGGCTCTACACTTACATCTGATCATGTGGGAACCAATCCCATAGTCACATCAGAATGGCTCTCACTCCGAGACTGAGGATTCTTGGTAACTGACCAGGTGCCTCCATTCAAAGAATGGAAACAACCCTTGTATCTGATCAAGTGGTAACACATCCCTCAATCACATCAGAATGGCCATATGCTCACATCTGATCATGTGAGAATAGATCTCATAGTCGTATCAGAATGGCCCTCAGTCCTAGACTGAGTATTCCTGGTAACTGACCAGGAACCTCCATTCCAAGAATGGAAATAGCCCTTATATCTAATCATGTAGGAACCAATCCTACATTCATATCAGAATGGCCAGCACTCATATTTGACATGGCCTAGAACTAATCCTTTCACCATGACAAAATGGTTCAGCCCTTACATCTAACCATGAAAGGAACCAATCCTCTCACCATGTTAGAATGGCTCATGGACTCACTTCCCCTTGGAAGGAACCTCAATCTGGAGAATAGCAAGCTTCTCCCTGAAGTACTCAAACTTCACTCTGGCTAATGGCTTTGTCAAAACATTAGCTATATGTTCATCTGTCGAAACATGTTGGAGCTTCACTGCTCCCCTCTGCACCACATCCCTGATATAGTGATACTTGATCTCAATATGCTTTGACTTGTCATGGAACACCGGGTTCTCTGACAACTTCACACAACTATGGTTGTCAAAATATATACAAGTAGCATCCAACTAGAGATCAAATAAATTAGACAGTAGATTCCTTAGCCATACTGCATCACAACTAGCTGAAAAAGCTGCGACATACTCTGCTTCAGCTGTACTCAGTTCCACATAGGATTGCTTCCTACTAAACCAAGAGATCACACCTGATCCCATAATGAAGAAACACCCTAAAGTGCTCTTCCTATCAATGGCACTTCCTACCCAATCTAAATCAACATAACCTTCCAAGTTAATCTTCTGACTCACCTCATACTTGAGCCCATAATCAACTATACCCCTCAGGTACCTTATAATATGCTTTGCAGCAATAAAGTGAACATGTATTGGATCTGTCAGGAACTGGCTCAAGGTGTTCACAGCAAAGCAAATATTTGGTCTCGTGTTTGTCAAGTACATCAAGGACCCAATCATGTGACGATACATCGTCGCATCGACCACTTCTGATGAGGCATCACTCAATAGATTCAGGTTTGATGCCATAGGTGTGGCCATGGCCTTGTAGTCCATCATACCAAACCTCTTTAGGATCTCTACTGCACACTTACCTTATCCGAGAGAGATTCCATCCACATTCTACCACAACTCCATGCCTAGAAAATAATGCATCATACCTAAGTCATTCGTTTCGAACTCGGCAGCAAACTTCCTATTCGTGTCAACAATCAACCCATCCATACCTGTTACAAACAGATCATCTACATACAGTAGGAGCATCACTGGGTTTCCATATTCAACCTTGTAGTAAAGGTTAGAATCTGATTTACTCTTGGTAAATCCCAAACTAGATAGAAAGCTAACAATTCTATCGTACCATGTCCTGGGTGCATGTTTCAAACCGTACAGGGATTTCTTCAATATACACACATGAGACTCCCTATCATGTGTCTCAAAACTCAGTGGCTTCTCCACATACACTTCTTCTTCTACTACACCATTCAAGAAGGTAGTCTTGACATCCATTTGGTGTATCTTCCATTTCATCACTACAGCTAGAGCAAGTACTAATCTGATAGAAGTATATCTGGCTACAGGTGAAAAAGTTTTTCCATAATCTATTCCTTATTTCTGGGAGAAACCACAAGCAACAAATCTTGCTTTATATTTTTCTATGCTACCATCTGCAGCATCCTTGATCTTGTAGATCCATTTGGAAGTTACAATAGACTTCCCTTCTGGTCTTGGGATAACATCCCAAACATCATTTTTCATGATTGATTGATACTATTCGATCATAGAGTCCTTCCATTCTTTCTTTTTTGTCGCTTCTTCATAATTAGAAGGTTCTTTATCGATGAAATCACATAATAATGCTACATATGCGAAGTAGGATCTGGTCCTCTTTATTTCTCTTTGATTCTCTTCTAGAGCCCCATATCTTTCTGCACCCTGGATAGCTTCTCGTACCCAAGCAGGTTTCCTCTTGTGAGGATTCTTCTCTTGAGGTGGATCTATAGGTTCTTGAGGTTCTTCAAATTATCGATCTTCTTCTTGAGTTTCTTCATTCATGGTTGTATCATGAATTCTGGGTGCTTCTACTTCTTCAGGTTCTTTAGCAGGTCTCTTTCTAGATTTGTTGTAAGCTGAGTATTCATCAAATGTCACATCCATGCTGATGAATATCTTCTTGAATCCTGGGAAGTATATTCTATAAGCCTTCAAGATTTTAGAGTATCCCACAAATATACCCTTCTTTCCTAAAGGATCTAATTTTTCCCTCTTCTCTTTTGGAATGTGTATGTACACTGGACAACCGAATATTCTTAGATGGCTGATTTCTGGTTTCTTGCCGGAAAATACTTCTTCAGGTGTCTTGTTCTCGAGTAATCTATGTGGAGTACGGTTCTGTACATACACAACTGTTCTGGAAGCTTCTGCCCATATATGCATAGGAAGATCTTGATCATGAAGCATTGCTCTTGCAGCTTCCATGATAGTTCTATTCTTCCTTTCTTCAATCCCATTCTATTGTGGATTATATGGAGTGGACAACTCCCTCTTAATCCCTGAGTCTTTGCATAACTCTTTGAATTCATTTGATGTGAATTCTTCGTCATTATCTGATCGAAAGGTCTTGATATTCTTTTCAGTGTGGTTTTCGATAAAGGCTTTGAATTCCTTGAAATTTCTGAATACTTCATCTTTGTTCTTCATGAAGTAAACCCATGTCTTCCTAGAAAAGTCATCAATAAAAGAAACATAGTATACATACCCGCTTAGTGAACTTGATGACATTGTACCGCATACATCGGAGTGGAAGATTTCCAAGATTCCTTTTGCTTTTCTCTCGCTACTTGGAAATGTCTTCTTTGTGTTCTTTCCTTTCGCACATCCTTTGCATACCCCATCATGTTTTGCTTGAATTTCTGGAAGACCTTCAATATATTTGCTTGCAAGTGGTAGTGCTCTGTAATGCACATGTGCAAGCCTTCTATGCCAAAGTTCATTTGGATATACTGTGTCATGGACCAAGGCTTGTTTTGGATGGCCCTTTAATTTTATAAACCTCCTTCTTGTTCCCTAATCACTACTACATCATTAATAGTCTTTCCCTTTGGCCACATGATGACTTGACCATCTATAAATGAAAACCTCATTCCTCTTGCATCTAATGCAGATATGGAGAGGAGGTTCTTCTTTATTCCTGGTACAAATAGTACTTCCTTCATTGTCATAGACTTTCCAGAGTCTATCTTGTAGGAGGATTCCCCACTACCTTTTATTGAATACTGGTAGTCATCCGAGCTTCACCTTGTGAGGTGATTCATGTTCTGATAGTTTCACAAAGGATTCCTTGAATCCTATTATATGTTTGGAAGCCCCACTGTCTATAAGCCAATAATTGCTTCCATGAGTAATGTTTCCCATGAGAGTGGAAATCAAAACATATTCTTCATCACTTGAAGAATATTCACTTTCATATCTGGTTCTCTTTGTGGAAGGTTCATCATCCTCTGCAGCATGAGCATGATGTCTTCTCTTGTTTCCCTTCTTCTTGTGAGAGACATTTTTGTTTCTAGGACATTCTTTAGCATAGTGTCCTTTCTCCTCACATGTATAACATCTGATTCTAGACAAATCTTTCCTAGTGTTATATTTATGAAAGGGCTTACCTCTAGGGTGATGAGAACTTCTTCTGGTTTTCTTGGAGTATACCGTGAGAGATTGATCTTCACTTCCCATATTTTCTTCTCAAGCTGCTATTCGAGCTTCTTCTTGAGAGCATTCTTTGCATAGTCTCTTGAACTTGACTAAATTCTTTCTAGCATAGATTCCTTGAATGAAAGAGTCCCATGATCTAGGGAGACCATTCAAGATGGTAATTACAATCTCTGCATTCTCCACTTCTTCATCTACTACTTCCAGTTGTTCCTTGATCTGAGAGACTCTTGTAAAGTAAGACTAGATGGTGTTTGCATTATGGATCTTTACATTCTTCAGTTGGTTTCTCAGATTCATCTTCCGATTTATGTTCTTCCCTTCAAACAATTTTGTTAGGGCATCAGACATAGATTTAGGTGTATTTAGGGAGGACACCTGTGGTATGAGGTGATCCTTGATTGAATCAGCAATGATCCTCTTTTCCATAACCAACTTCTTCTTATGTAAGGCCTTAGCCTCATCTCCCTCTGGAACTGGAACCTACTCACTAATATAGCAGTCCAACTCATTTTCTTCCAGGACCAGGGAGATCCTATACTTCTAGGCTCAGAATTTATTATATTCCTCAAGATTTTCATCAAGCTTGGTATGATGAGACATCTTAACTGAGAACCTCAAATGGAAATACAAAATATTTAGATCTTACCAGATCAAGATGTCGGATCTGGATTTGAAGAATTTTTGCAGTGTTGGTTCAGGAGTAGATTAGGGTTTTTCTTTTCTGGAGCTTTGTCCAACCAAATTCTTTAATCTTGATCTCTAAACTTCGATTTTGAGGAGGAGATAAATCTAGGCCTAGGCTCACTAAAAAATTCCACTTTTGTGGAAAGCCCTAATTTGCGGCAGTAGTGTCGGGTCCAAAACTGAAAAACCTCAGAATTGGATTATGCTTCGACAGAAAGATGCGCCCTAGCAAGGAGTTTTGATCCAACCTTATTTTGCTGAAAATATGTGGAGAGAGATCCACAAAGTAGGAAGCCCTAGTTCCCGCAGCTGCGCAGTGTCTTCTTCTCAGGTTAGCTCTAATACCATGTTATATTTTTAACATTAAGCTAGCATTATATTAGGATCTTTTAACTAAGAGAATAACAAGCACATCAATCAAACACAAGAGACAATGAACACAGTGTTTTTCCTCAGGGAAACCATAAATGGAAAAACCCTGTAACTTCCTTAGAGATAGAATCAGCACCAAAAGTAAAACCCCAAAACAATAAGATGATATCCTGACAGCAGTAACCTATTTCTTCCTAGCCCCAGTGTCTTCTTCTTCCTCAGCTATGTGCTACAACTAAGTGTGAGTGATGGTGTGATAAATAAAGAGCCTCACTCTCTATTTATACTAATTCCCAACTTGACACTAACCTACTAGGGCCGACTTCTCTAGGAGATTCCATTAACCATAGTGCCTCGAAACTGCGAGGAATTTAACCATTAACCAATAGGAGGGTTACCCACAATGACTTGACATGACTTGTTTACTTTATAGAACCTCCTGATAGGAACATTGGGGCATGACATGACTCAAATACATTACAGAAACATCCTAGAATAAACATTGAGGTACAATACATAAGAAATACAAGTGAATACATTCTGAAGTTACAATTACATTAACACTATTGGCTTGACTGTGAACAGTATGATAAACCCAACTATTAGCTGGCTTGGCTATGAATCTTAATTAACCCAGCAGTGTGGTTGGCTTGTATGCCTGCAGCCTAGTAAATCTAACTAAGTGTTTTCTTGGCTAGACAGTCTGATAAACCCAACTAAGTGTTGGCTTGACTATGTTGATGAATTCTTGTTATGTGTGAGTCTGTTGTTCCCTAGTTCCTTGTGGAATCATTCCCAGCTCAGGGGTGGTGGTGGTGTTGAGATATTAAATAACACATTGGCCTATGGTTGGGTTGAACGTTGCAGCTATATAGCTAGTTGCATGACAACTTCATCCTTCATGATTAGTATTCCTTATAATGTTTTTTATGAAATGTATTTACCTATGAATCATTATGTTCATGATGAATGTTTACTGATGATGATGTATATGTTTACTTGTGTATATTTTCCTATATTTTATCTCCGTCTTTTCCTTAGATGTTTTTATGCAAATTTTCCAAAGTTCCTGGAGGATGGAAACATGTTGTAGAGGTTAGAATGCTTCTGACTTAGTGTTTCCTCCCTTTGGAATCCTCCCGCAAAAGGACAAAGGAAAAAACTGGAAGATGAGAAGTTGAAATAGAGATAAATTTTGTGTTTCTGCAAGCTGGGATCCACCTGTGAAAGGCAGGAAGCAAAAAATAGAGAAACACAGATAATTTTTAAGGAAAAGTTAAATTTATGATTTCCGACGTCCGATGTTGGAAGGAGTAAATTGGAAGGGAGGAAAAATATTAAGGATGAAATTGGTTCTCTCGATTTTTGAGTTCCGCAGTGGAGGCAGAAGGAAGAATGAGGGAAGCAAAAAAAGTAGTTTTTTCGAAGTAGAATGTGGGATATACGGCTTCTGGGATCAACCTATGGAGGGAGGAAGGCAGAAGGTGGAAATCTGAAAAAATGTTAACGTAAATATTGGGTCTTCTGATTCCTAAGTTCCTCACTAGAGGGAGGAAAGGAAGAATGCGGAAGGTAAAAATTGGAATAGAGGTTCCGTCAATTGATAGTTTTTTGACTTCCGAGTTCCAATGCATGGAGGGTGGAAGGGCGGGAGGAAAAATGGAGATTGAAAGACTCCATAAATAATTATGTTTCCAATTTCCGATTTCCAAAGTGCGAAAGGCAGAAAGAAGAAGTGCAGAGGGAAGAAATCGGAAAGTTCGTTGAATGTTCTATTGCACATTTGAGTCCTGACTTCTGAGTTTCGAGGCTAGAAGGTGGAAAGAGTAGGTGTTGAAGCATAGAAGGTGGAAGTTGAACATTTCACTTCATAAAAATATTTCTTTTTCCAATTTCTGAATTTCGAGGTCGGAAGGTCGTAAGTGGGGAATAGTCACAGATAGCTCAGAAATGGCCTTTCTGGATGCAAAATGAATATTTGAGGGGAGTAATGACCAGTATGGTAGTTCTAATTCTAAGATGAAGGTTATACAATAGGTTAACGTCCATACCTGGTGTTTATTAGATGAACAAAGAGGTTCTTTAAGAAAAAAAATAAATTTATCTGCATTATGGGGTATGGGGATGTGACAATTTCACAGGCCATTAAGACAATCTAGCTAATAGTTGGTTTTCATAGACTACACATAGTTAAGAAAAAATTCACATTAAGGACAATCCAGGCCAATAGATAGGTTTATCAAGCACACAACCAAGCCATCATTCACAGTTTGGTTTATCAGGATGTCCAGCCAAGGATTACACAAATGGCCAAAATGCACAACAAGACACAGCTAATACAACACATAGCTTGGTTTGTCAGGATGCTCAACCAAGACAAGATCCAATTGGGTTTATTAGTATGAATATCCAAGGATTACACACATGGACAAAATGTACAACAATACACAACCAATCCAACACAAATTTGGGTTTATTAGGCTTCTTAGGCAAGCCAAGATCCAATTGGGTTTATCATGCTTCCCAGCCAAGCCAATATAAAATTGTGTTCCACAGGATTTCACCGAATCCAATCTCCTTTAGGTTTATTAGGATTCTAAGTTAGTGGAAAAGGTATAATGGATAAGCTAGTTTCTCATTCAATATCTAGGGACACCTCCACAATATCTATCTGGCTTGGCATCGACAATACCTACACACGCAACATAAGGAAGCATCCCCTTATTTTCTCCATAGTCCCTTGGGATATTCCTTCCATTTCATTTCTCTTCAAGGTGTGCATAGAAGGTTCACCATCTACTCTTATATTTTCATGAGGTTCCTATCTACACTAGGTTTATCAAGCCCATTCGGTGTCTCTTCCACTCCTAAATATTTCATATAGTTCAGACCCAAACCAAGGTGCATATCACATCAAACCACAAGGAGACACAACAACATAGCATCCACTATATAACATAGAGAAACAGGGTATCATACCACTTTGTGGTTCATTATAACACTGTAACACCACAACTAGGGTCTCGACAAAGGAAAATACTTGCGGAACAACCCGTTCCACGACTCGGGAGAGTGAACAATGAGTGAATGAATGATCGCCCTCAATAATGAATGCTGAAGAACAAGAAAAACCTTCCTTGACTAAGGAAAAATGGACTAGGATGAATCCACATTCTTTCTTGTTTCAGAAGCAAGAATTTGGCTTCCTAGATTGCAAGCTATAGCTACAGGAAATCTCAGTCACGAAACCAGCTACCATGCCTTGTTCTGTCGAAGGCATTAAATGCCTCAACCAATATTCTAGAAGATTTGAATGATTGAGTACAGAGGAAAAAAAGGTAGGCGAGGCGTATGGGTTCCCCCATTGACATCTAGTCTCACCCTATGGCTCAGGAGTTTGACTAAATCCACTCCCTATTCCTTGTGAAATCATGCCCCCATCTCTTGTGTCACTGTGCATAGATAGCTATGGTATTTTTATTAAATTGTGTATTTACATGATATCTCAAAATGTGTTGTGCTTAACTGAGCACTATAACTATAGGTATTAACCTTGATTACGTATACACAAAACACCAAATCAATGGCAGGGCCTTGGCCTTGAGCTCCTTTCCATGATTTACATACAATATATATATCATGTACAATTTCAACACCATGGGGTCAAAATCAGAGTGTTACAACCATCAAGTCTAATGAGGAAAAGTATAGGTAGGTGGCATGAGGAATTTCAATATACCATTTGTCCGCGACACTTGTGAGTGTTCATTGGAATAACCACAATGAGATAGGATCCTACACTATGCTAGATGAACATTATAAGTGGAATGACATACTATGTCTTTAGGGGTGTTCTCCCTCTTTTCCATTAAACTTAGGGATTTCTGAAGGGAGCTTGGTAGGAACGGGAGGCCATAATGGGTTATGATGAATGGGGTCATTGATCAGCTATTCCAAAATAGGAAGGTTGATACTAGACATAAAAGGTAGACTAGAACCAAGAGTGGATCGCAAAGGGCCAACAATGTTGCAAGTGCTAGAAGGAATGTAGTTCCCATGGATGACTAGGGGTGGTAAAGTTTGACTTCCAACAATAGGAGTAGTCACTGGGATGGTAGGAATATTCAGAATGGAAGTGGAAGGGCCGCTTCCCCCATGCATGAATGGTGGTATGATAGGAACCACGGTGGGTAGAGTGGGGCCACCACTAGTGTGTAGTGAACTAACAATAGTGTGTCTAGTGGTAAAGGGAATTCTAGGACTAGGACCTGTCGATCCAATGGAAAGGATACCCAGAATTATAGGTGGACTAGATGAAATCCCACTACAAACCGTCCCTCCCTGAAAGGGGTTAGGAGGTATGCCAAGCATGGGTCTATATGTGGAAGTGAACAAGGTAGGTTCAGATTGATATGAATCTGAATTAGACTTAGAAGCAGTATATGGCTCAAAAGGTGGTGAATGATGTCAAATATGGATCCGATAGTGATAGTTCAAGGAACCAAATTGAGGGGTATGCCCCGCTATCATATGCAAGTAATGTGGTGGAGCAATGATGATGTGGTGGTGTTCTATAAAATGAATGTACGCATAAGAGTGTGAAACACAGGCTCAAAACCCCAACTAAAACTGAGTGTGGAAAAGGAGAACACACAAATGGTGGTTCAAAGGCCAAAAAGAAAGCTCTATAACCGAGCTGCTACAATGTGTTACAGCAGCCGAGTATACAACAAAGTGGATAGAAATCCAACAAGAAACACTACCTATAAACAAAAATGACTCACTAACCTATGTGGTATGAGTGCAAGCAAAATCCTAGCTACAAGATGGAAGCCCCTCACAAATAGTATCCTTTGCAGGGTGATGAAATACTCGTCAATAAATATGAAATGGAAGAAAAATAGGCTAAGAGAATCCCACTACCGAGAGGGAAATCAGGTAAAAGAGCCCTAGATAAAATGGAAACTAGGCTACCTCATTCATGACACATCCAGAGTGGCTTACTATCACTTCATCCATTTGGACACTGACGCCTAGTATGCTGTGGCATGCATGAGGAGGACTACGAAGGGTTATAATTCAGTGCATAATGGAGTGCGGTATTCCAACCTGAATTTTGGATCCCCTTCATTGTGGCCTACTCCCGTAGAGAGGGGGACCCTCTGAGAGACTGGTCATGATAGTGTCAACAAGTACAAGAGTATTTTGGTCCCCTAATGGACACTGACTATGTCTCAAATGTAGGTGACAAAGAGGTGTTGTTTGGATGCATATCCCCAATGTCCTAACATAGCTACAAGATTGTTTGGGTCCTCAAATTAGGTTACAATGTTTGTTGTATTAAGTAATTTTTTTAGGCTAGCTTGGGGTCATGAACCAAGTGGTTTTTATTTAGGGTATGAGATGTGTGCAAGTATTGTGTATAAACCCTAGTGATCTCATGACTGAGACACAAAATGTTGATAAATAATAGTTAATAAATGTAAATATCATGCAAAATCACAACTAATTCTTCTAGAAAGTAAAATATACACAAGTAAATGAGAGCATAAGGAACTGAATAGGATGTAGGAAACACACACAAGGGGTCTCAACTACGAAGCTCGACTGAAGGTGCTCACATACAAGGAAAATAGGTCCATAAAACAAACCAAGGGGCTATAATGGATCAAATATGGACAGAAACAAGTTGGGAAGGGGAAAATCACAAACAGAGGGTCTGGACCAAGGATCTCAAACACTGAAAAGGACTGAAAAACTGCAAGTCGTACCGATTGGTAGAACAGGTGTGATTGGGGTCACACATAACTATGAAATAGTCGATATTGGGGCATAAAAACAATCGCAAGATGAAGGTCGCACAAAAAAGGGGTGGTACAGAGAAAAATTCCTATGGCTTGTGGTGTACCACAATAGACAGAGAAGCCGTGGAAATCAATCCCTTCCCAATATGCAATAGAAATAAAACATCTAACACTAAAGGATCTCGAAACATACCTTATTCTGGAAGGTTGATGTAGATCCTCATTGAGCTTTTTCCAATCTCGCTTGTGTTAACAATTTTCTCTCTCAACAACATCAAACAAGACAAGAATGCTATATAATGGTGTTAGACCTACTCTAGCATATATAATCAATAATGTATAAGCAATCAAAAGCATCGATGGATTCAATATTCATTTAAATGCACATCATTGGATAGGAAAAGACATTTCTATTAATATAAATCAGAGATTAGATGAATGACAACCTCTGTCAGCATGTCTGCGAACTGGAGAAACTAATTTCTCCACCTGGGCCTCCACCACCTTAATCCTCCATCTCTTCATAGCAAACTCACAAGAAAAGGTAAGCTTTGGAAGAACACCAAGTGCTTCAAGGGACAAAGTGATGCAAAAGCAAGTATAAGCAAGCTACAACAACAATGAACTATATTTTTCTTGCTCTTTTATTCCTCTCTCTTCAATGTATCTGTTTGTGTCAGAAACTATTTCTAAGGCTAGGGAAACATGCCAACACAATCTCAAGAGTAAAACTCAATTCAAACTAGGGTTTAGGTTTTTGTTTATGTGTTTTGGTTGTAGGTTTCA
>LPNX010149935.1:866650-1065411 GCA_001517045.1 Pseudotsuga menziesii
TCCCAACATAAACTTCAATGAATTCCTATGCAAATTGCCCGCCATTGCTGCTCCTTGTAAGTAGAATATGGACTCGAGTTAAATAATCAAAGAGTGGAGGTAAAAGCTGTGAGGCATAATATTTGCACCGAGAAGGGCCACAACTGTGTAAAGGCTTTCACGCTTTACTCTTGGAATCATTCCATTCACTATAGAGCCAGTATTAGAGTCTGTGGATAAAGAACCAAGTGCAAAGAATATAAGCACCAATCCTGTTATGCTTATAGATAATACTTCAGCACAGTGCTTTCCCAGGAGTGGTAAAACGAGCAAAAATAACTGTGCTTAGGAACACACACAGAAACATATCCAACTCCATAATATTTAATTTAGAACATCTTCCCTGAAAGTCTTGCCTTATTTCGCTCACTCTCATCATTTGCCAGAAATTTGCATTTAGTTGCCAAAACAGTTGCCAGAATCTCCCTCGCATGAGACTGACGTCTGTTTACATGAACAAAAACTTGGCAAAACATATATCAAATGTGACCAATGATTTATTTAACACTTTAGCAGTGAAATCCTCAAAAAATCAGACTGAAAAATGACCATTCTGGCAAAAAACGATTTTCCTGTAGCGCGCCTTTGTAATTTTCTGGCTCCAGCGCTACAAGAATAATTTTAACACTGTTTTGGTGCTTTTTTACAGCTTTTGGTCATTTTGCATAGAGTTTAAAAGCTGCTTGAGTGATGGCTATGCTCAGAGTATGATTTGTGAATCCACCATTCAATATATTGACCTTTAGAACCCTTCAAAAGCTTAAAAGAACAAAACTAAATAAAAATCTGAAGGTAAAAGTTGAAAATTTCACTAAAAATCTAAAAATTTTCACAGTAAGAAAAAGAGTAAACTCAAGCAAATATGCAAGCTAAAATAAAAATGACAATCAAATATAAAATTTGAAGAAACAAGTTCCTGACTTAACAGTATCCAAAGGGTTCCTTATATAGTGCTTCAATGGGGTAATGGAAGGTCAAATCCGAGTGATCTCAAGGCATATTAAAGGCCAAGAGACAAGTGATTTGGATCCACATCAAGGAAAAATCCAAAATAATTTGTACTTTTGCACAAGTACATATCCTAAAGTCAAACTATGAACCCAACCAATGGATGTGATATACAATGCTCTGTTCGAAGGCAACATGACTTGACTGCTGCCAAAGATAACATATTTTCCTGTTCGTCTTTTTGGTTTTTTATTTTTTTGGACTTTTTCAGATATTTTGAAAATCTTTAAAAAGAATAAAAGTGATTTATAGTTACAAATCTAGGAGGAGACGAGTGTCAACGGGAAAACAAACTAGTTCCAAGCAGTGGAACATACCTATGCTCAATGCAAGGAAACATATGTAGGATAACGACACTCAGGGAAAAGTCCCCTCCCGGTGAAAAATGGGGAATCAAGCTACAAAAGATATATAAAACGGCTCTTCTTAGCTAGACATGAGACAAGCTTGGGTTATATGGTTGATAATCAGAGTCATGGAAGCTGGCATAAGGCTCAAAAAGGCAAGCAAAACTCATGATAATGCAATTATAACTTGACATATACAAGGGAGTCCTAGGGAAAATGATAGAATAAACGTTAAGAGGAGTATGAATCTCTTGCTCAAATTCACGGCGGTACTATACAAAGGACTCCCACACCCTAAAGGAAAAATTTCGTCATGGGCACCAAATTTCGAATGGGATCTAACTAGGGTATCCATGTATGGTAAATCTCTACCATTCACAACATGTCACTTTTAGAAGCAGCAAGAAGGTTCCTTGACAAGATGGAATGGGTTCATACCTAAGGTAAAATGAAATAGTCATAGGGTCATGCAAAATGCAGGAGGATATCAAATCCTAACCTATATGCTAGTTCAGACGTAATACATGTGATAGGAATGAACGGTTCGAAACCTCGGAGCGAGTATACAAAAACTAGACCCTACATGACAACCATATTAGTCCAAAACAATCCAAAATAGTCAATAAAGAATCCAAACTATAGGATATAGGGAGGAATGATCATGATAACTGCACCCAAAGGAAAAAATGCAGTGAACGTTGGGACATCAAAAGGAAATTAAGGTGTAGACCCAACATTCACACATCCACTACCACCCCCATGAGGGTGACCATCGGTGTAAATACCAAGAGAAGGGAGTCAACATACTCCACAAATGGAGTAGAGGGAGGAATGTGAACACTCCCAAATCTATGAGCACGGTAAGGGGTTGTTATGCCCCCAAGTCCGACACCAGGG
Source organism: Pseudotsuga menziesii (assembly GCA_001517045.1). Lineage (NCBI taxonomy): Eukaryota > Viridiplantae > Streptophyta > Pinopsida > Pinales > Pinaceae > Pseudotsuga > Pseudotsuga menziesii. Next base: position 868,942 of record LPNX010149935.1, read on the forward strand.
TCTGTACTAGGACCAAGGACTGGTGATAGGATACCAAGCATGCCAAAGATAAAAGGACACAAACTCAAGAGAGCATAAATATACTCAAGTAACCACGATCCCAAAGGACAACTAGCGCATAAAGAGCACACTCCTAAGAAAATATACAACCAAAATAAAAGACAACCAAGGGGAGGATACGTGAGCTCCTAAATGCAGCAGGTATGTCTCGCCTAGGAGAGGCTCGAAACTACCATACACTACAAGCGGAGGTATGTAACCAATTATAGTGGCCATTAGCTTTAATGCATAAAGTGCTATGTTGTCTGACCTCTACCTGGCCAAGACACTCACAGAATAACCTCTGCAAGTACCCCTTGTGATACCTAGGTAAGGGAACTAAGGTCACCCCAATATAACCAATGCTTAGGCAGACAGTCGCAGGAGGGATCTACCGTATGGGTAGGGTAGCAAAGCCCAAAACTCAAAATAGTCCCCGAATACGAACTACGATCCTAGAAATATCTCCGGTGCTCACAGAAAGTAACCAGGGGTCATCCCAGTCACAATCATGTGCATTGCCTCGTACTTAACTCCCGTGTAAGAGGAGCATCCTGAGAAACACTAACTATAACAAGTATTTCACTATCTCACCTAGACAGACACCTACTTGTTTTTTGTTTAGTATTCTTGAAGAATTGACTCACAATGAACTATTCCAAGACTCTAAATCCTAATCTTGTTTGTGAACCCTATAAAAGAAAAATGTGTAGTTCATTTTAAATTATGCCTTGATTTTAAATGGCTGTAATTACTCAAAGGGAAATGGTCATGCAACTAATGATATGAAGACTCAGCAGTGAAATAAAAGTGCACACCTAACAAGCAATGCCAAGTGCGATCTTGTAGAATGAAAAACAGGGTATGCCACTACATGAGATGCATAAAAATATATTCCTTTCCGAATGCCAATGAAATCCTTCCTATATAAACACCTAAATACAACTCTCATCCAAGCAATCCAATGAAAATAAATCCTCAAAAACATATTTAAGATGCAACTAAGAGTGGAACTATTTTGTATTTTTCAATATAAAAGATTGAAAAATGCAATAAAAGTCATTTAAAATTCCCAGTCTTTGTGGCAAGTATAAAACACAAACCCAACAAGACACCAAGACAAAGAGGTAATGCACTAATGGAAAAAAAATGACTAAAACTACTTTCAAGAAAAAATCAATGAAAAAGTGGTCTCTGGTCACAAAAGAAGCATCCAACAAACAATATCATAACCTAGGAAGACCCAACCACACTCACAACCCACCCAACAACTTCCCACAACATCAAACTCAACCAAAAGGGAGGATGCATGCAACTGTTTAAAGAACAGCTATGTATGTACACAAATTTTGGCCAAAAACCTGCATGTATACGTGGATTTTCGCCAAAAACCTACATGTATACCCTACTTTTGGCCAAAAATCTGCATATGTACGCAACTTTTGGCCAACAACCTGCGTATACAGAGAAGACAGTCGTAAAAAGTAGGCCAAGAGTCAAACCAATAAAGGGGAGTGTCAATGGATGAACATACTACTATATGTGACACAAAAAGAGGGAGAAACAAAGAGCAATTCAAGAATATCAAGCACATTGTGCCCCCAAACCCCAAAGAAAAACAAGGAACGTCCCTATCGGAGTCGCCAATTTTGTTATGGAGAAAACTTCCTATGGCGTGGGGTGTACCACAACAGACAGAGAAACCACAGAAATCAATCCCTTCCTAATATGGAAGAGAAATAAAGCATCTAGCACTAAAGGATATCAAAACATACCTTTTTCCAAATGGTTGATGTAGATCCCCATTGAGCTTTTTCCAATCCCGCTTGTGTTAATAATTTTATCTCTCAACAACAGCAAACAAGACAAGCATGCTATATAATGGTGTTAGACCTACTCTAGCATATATAATCGATAATGCACAAGCAATTAAAATCATCCATGGATTCAATATTCATTTAAATGCACATCATTGGATAGGAAAAGATATTTCTATTAATATAAATAAGAGTTTACATGAATGACAACCTCTGTCGACACGTATGTGAACCGGAGAAACTGAGTCCTCCACTTGGGCCTCCACCACCTCAATCCTCCATATCTTGATATAAATCTCACAAGAAAAGGAAATATTGGGAAGAACACCAAGTGCTCCAAGGGAAAAAGGGATGCAGACTCAAGTATAAGCAAGCTATGACAACAATGGACTATAGTTTTCTTTCTCTTTTATTCCTCTCCCTTCAATGTATCCAAAGGGTTCCTTATATAGTGCTTCAATGGGGTAATGGAAGGTCAAATCCGAGTGATCTTGAGGCATATGGAAGGCCAAGAGACAAGTGATTTGGATCCACATCAAGAAAAACTCCAAAAACATTTGGCCTTTTGCACACATCCCGATGTACATGGGTTTAGGGGTAATATCCGCGTATATACGTGAGAAAGGGTTTAAAAGTCACGTACAGTAAATAATGAGTGTTTTTAGGGATGATCTTGGAAACATTAAAGGTACAAAAATAGTCCATGGGGTCCAAAGAGTCTGCAGAGGGATAGGGAAGGCCATAAAAGTGTGATCAACCATGTGTGGTAAAATCAGCTATAACAAGGGGTTTATGTGTAACTTGTCAAACAATAATGGGTAACAATAGTGACCAGGGTCACACCGAGAGATGGTACAAGTGTGTTCTAGATTCCTGGTCTAGGTCGCACTTATCAAGGAAAAAGGCATGACCTAGGTCGATCTTATCGGGAAAAAAGGTGTGACCTGGTCACAACTTGCTGCCGAATAAGTGTGATTCGACCGGAACTGAATTGTTTTTGGAAAAAGACTGTCGTCTTCAGCCGGTGGGAAGGATTTGAGGAAAGTTTGGTTCCAATAAACCACGAGGGGGACATATCTATGATGGATGAAGGTACCCAATAAGAACAAACCAGTAGACACACCTGCAAAAGAAATATCCAAAAGGATCGACCGAGTGGAGTCTCTAAAAATGTAGTGGGGATTTATCCCCTACTACATGCAAAACCACCAACCCTAGATCATCCATATCATATGGTGCAGTTCAATGGTGCAAAGTATTACTCAAATTTGACTAACAACAATAAATGATAGAAATAATAACAATATTTTATTTTTTGGATATAATCTACTAACTAATGCAAGACAAGAACAAAAAATGCCTTTCTATTGAAGTTGGGCCACTGTAGCCGTCCGAGAAAATAATCCCACAGCTCCATAGTTTGGGTCTCCAGTATAATCCAACGATGGTTTTCAAATAGGGGGATGGATTCAAATGGGTACGAAGAATGCTCAACATACACCATGGGGAATGATATGGAAAAATATGGGGATAATGGTGAAAATGTAATGACATGTAATGTTTGTAGGGAGACCTTAACAATGTATTTATAGGATGGTCCAAGGTTTTTTGACCCATGGTAGTTTATTTTGCATGGTATTTATCTATGTTTTTTTACTCATTCTCGTTTTTAGGGTTTTTTTGTCCTTTTTGGAGAGAGTGTGGATAAATCATAGTAAATGCTCAACTTCCCTTCATTTATGGGGAATGAATAATAATGTTTTGAACCATATTTAGTTGATTTTAGTTGTGAAGTTCAAAATGAAGGAAATAATGGTGGGAGTATGATGTATGACTATGGTTTATACCATGGAGATCTAAGTGGACATTTTTTGGTGTTACCAACCCCGACCTCGTCGCGAACATGCACTCAGAAACTATCAAAGAGAATATTTCTCTGATACCACTAATTTGGATTTAGGCGATAATGAAATGAAAGAACAAATATAGTATCATAAAAACATACATATTGCAATGAAAAAATAGATACAGTAAACACATATTCCATTAAATGGAGAAAATAGAACAGACTGTAAATACAACAACTAGAATGATGGTAGCTATCTTTGAGAAGAGGTGTGGCTCCTACACTCATTCGTGCCAAGATGAATACAAAATGATTCCCACATGGCCTATTTATAATAAGAATGAGGGAAATAACTCCAAAATTCCAAAAAATAACCCTAGAAGATTAATACTTATAAATTTTGCGACCTCAACATGGTTAGTTCAACAATCAAATTCAGAGGGTCATAAATTTTGCATACGATCTTTGATTTGGGCGCTCGATAGCTTGTTGGAAAGGTGTTATACCCAAATCCTATCACCAACATGTGATGAGATCCTTTACACCTATGTTTGCCTTAAAATTCGAAAAATTGGAGTGGAAAACATGCTCTAGATATCAATGCTACATAAAAAAAACCCTAGCACTGCTTTTTCCGTTTAGCTGATGAGAGGTAACTTGTTCAGCACCACCTAAGTCCTGTCATAAAAAAGTGGTGCCACTGTGTATATGCATTGTTATTGAAGCAATTCTTACCCTTCACCGCTCTGTCATAAAGGAACATAAGTGGTACCCTTGGTAAAATTTGAAAAAAAGAGGATTCTCGAGGCTTCTAGAACATGAGTCTCTTGTCCTCCCTTATCCCTATCAAACTAGGTTGGTTGGAGTTGAGATCCCTCTTGGTAGGATCTTTTGGCCACCTCACCCACAATTATCTCAACTATCCCTATCCATTGAGCCCTATAAATACAAGCTCATGTCCCATAGTTTAGGGGGAGAACTGAATGGTAATGTTATGCTGTTGAATTGACTATCTAGCCCAATCCATTAGAGAGCACAAGAGAGCAAGTTGGAGCTATGGGGGATGAGGTGTTTGTCTTGTGGAGGAGTTTGTCAACACTAAGGCAATGGTTGTAAACTTCTTCATTCATTTCTTAATGCAAAGCTGATTTCCGTCCCACATATCTATTGTATTGATCTTGCATGTATATGTTACTAGATTCTTTAGTCACTAGTATAGATGTGTGAATAATGTTCTAGTAGCTTTGATGTTCTTGTTTGTTTGACATGTTTTGCATGTACACAGGTTCGTCATCAAAGCATTATTCCAGGTGTTTACAACATTCAAGGAAGGTATTCATCCTTTTTCATTCACTCATTTGTTCTGGATTTGAACCATTCAAACCAGAGGAACAACTTCTATCTGCAGAAGGTGCAATATTCCTAACAAGAAATATGGCGACTCCACTGGGGAGCAAAGAAATTTTTAGTTGATCTGATCATCCTCGGTCCTTGAACACTTGTCCAAATCTAGGCTTCAGTATATAACTCTCTTCAGTCAGATATTCCATCTAACTTAGTGAATTTTGTTTTAAAACTTTCAGGTATGTTCAAATATGAATTGCTTTGACTTTATATGCTATGTTTTATTGTCAATTCATCATTCTTTACCTTGATCTGAACAATTTTTGAATTGAAATCTTATTCGCTTCGTGTTTTGGATTTACTCAGGGAACCACACATGTGTTGTTAGAAATAAGCGATGCCACTGCCTGAACCCTGTTAGCGATAAGCGGTGCCACCACCTCAGTCTAGTGATCCAAAAGCGGTGCTCATCCAAAACCGCTCTGTCCAAGACCCCTCCAACACGGTGCCAGGTAGTCCTTGTTCCAAAACTTGATTTTTGTGATTTTTTGCAAAATTAGAATTTGCTTGCTTTCAGCCCTGCACTGTCAGGCTTGTTTGTTTGAATCTGAATGCTCATGGTTGAAAATTTTGTTGTGAAAATTTGTTTGATTGAAAGAATTCAAAAGCTAGGTTAGGCTTGTTGATTATTCGTTTGCTTTCATTCTTGTTAATTATTCATTTTTTTTCATGGTTGTTGGTTGTGATTTTGGAAGGAATTTTTGAAAGCTTAGGTTTCAGTTAGATCTCTTTTAGTTTCATTTATAAAGACTGAAATAAAAACCACTTGCTTATTATCTTAATTTCAATTTTTTTCCATAGAGAACTTCTTTTTTCTTTTAAAAATATTTTTTTTTTGTTGATATTAGGTCATTATTGTTACGAAGAAAACTTCCTATGGCTTGGGGTACCACAATAGACAGAGTAACCGCATAAATCAATCCCTTCCCAAATGTAAGAGAAATAAACTTCTAACACTAAAGGATCTCAAAATATACCTTATTCCGGATGGTTGATACATATCCCCATTGAGCTTTTCCAATCTCACTTGTGTTAGCAATTTTCTCTCTCAACGATCAACAAACAAGACAAGCATGCTATATAATTGTGTTAGACCTACTCTAGCATATATAATCAATAACATATAAGAATTTAAAAGCATCCATGGATTAAACATTCATTTAAATACACATTATTGGACATGAAAAGATATTTCTATTAATATAAATCAGAGATTACAAAAATGACAACCTTTGTCGGCACGTATGCGAACTGGAGAAACTGAGTCCTCCACCTAGGCCTCCACCACTTCAATCCTCCATTTCTTGATAGAAAGCTCACAAGAAAAGGAAATATTGGGAAGAAGACAAAGTGCTCCAAGGGACAAAGGGATGCAGACTCATGTATAAGCTCTAGGAACAATGGACTATAGTTTTCTTGCTCTTCAATTCCTCTCCTTTTCAATGGATCCAAAGGGTTCCTTATATAGTGCCTCAATGGGGTAATGGAAGGTCAAATATGAGCTATCTCAAGTCATATGGAAGGCCAAGAGACAAGTGACTTGGCTCCACATCAAGGAAAACTCCAAAACTATTTGTCCTTTTGCACACATCCTGATGTATGTGGGTTTAAGGGTCATATCCGCGTATATATGCGAGATTAGGTTTAAAAGTAGAGTATGGAAAATAATGCATGTTTTTAGGGATGATCTTGGAAACATCAAAGGTACAAAAATGGTCCATGGGGAAATCAGCTGTAATAGATGCCCCCTAACGTGTGAGGTCAGAGGGGTGATATGATGGCTGAAATACATTATAAGTCCATCCCAGAAGTGGAGTGATGAAGAACCAGGTGGAAGAAATAGCCATCCAATAGTATAATACAATAACCAAACTCTGCACATGATTTCAAGTACATACAGCAGTCCTGGATACACAAGAGTACAATGGCCATGAATATGCATGATACAAAATATGACATGTGTGGTCATTGCCACGTACAATATAGATAGATTAGAATCTCCATGATGAATATATACAAAGGATCATGATATCCTTGAAAGCTAAGATATACCATGGATCAAGATCTCCATAATGGGTGAAGATATCTAACATACACTAGAATCAAGTCACGAGAGCTGAAATCTCATGAACACTGGCACGATTAAGGAGGTAGCATATATGAAATTCAACCAATATGGAAGGTATTCTACACAATCCTCTACGAGTACATGTCATACTATGTGAATAGAGGTGTCGAGGTCGAACATAGTAGTCCATCATCTGATTACAGGTCATTAATGTATACCGTTAACAGACGTGAGATTACCCACTGATAATGAAAATGGGAATCAAGGTGCTAGAGTGAAAAATAACAAGTGTGAATAAATGTGTTGAGGTGAAACACTTGAAAGAATACATCGATCAGGGGACATTGTTGTATTCCCAAAAATTGTCGATGGCGAGAGAACCTACCACTGATTACTGCAAGTCTCAAGGCACTCAAAATGACTCTAGACTCCCATCCTAGAATAAATGATCTGAATTCGATGGGATGAAATCCGCTAGAAGGAGGGAATTAAGGAATCCCCCATCATCCAACATGAGGTACTTAGCAAAGCTGTATAATGTGGAAGGACTTGATCATAATGTGCACGAACCAGTATCAGTATCAGGAATGGTCGACATGCAAATTCAAGAGAACTGAGGAATGATCGACTTAGCTTTCAACTTCCTTCAAACAAGAGCATAAAGGAAAATGGTGACTGAATGTAGGTAGCATAGACTCAATATACAAAACTAGGACATCTTTGCGACATAGGAGGCATCAACAGAGGCTCCATAGGGACTGCAAGCTTAACCAGTCGGTGGAGATAAACTTAGAGAAACAAGTACAACTCCTAAATTCAAACTATTATCCCAACCAATGGATGTGATATACAGTGCTCTGTTCGAAGGTGACATGACTCGAATGCTGCCAAAGATAACATATTTTCTTGTCCGAATTTTTGGTTTTTTAATTTTTTTTGGACTTTTTCAAATATTTTGAAAAGCTTGAAAAAGAATAAAAGTTATTTATAGTTACAAATCTAGGAGGAGACGAGTGTCAAGGGGCACACAAACTATTTCTAAGTAGTGGAACATACCTATCCTCAATGCAAGGAAACATGTGTAGGATAACGACACTCGGGGGAAAGTCCCCTCCTGGTAAAAATCAAGCTGCAAAAGATATATAAAATGAATCTGCTTGGATGGACATGAGACAAGCTCGGGCTATATGGCTGATAATCAAAGTCAAGGAAGCCGACGTAAGGCTCAATAAGGAAAAAAAAACTCATGATAATGTAATTACAACTTGACATATACAAGGGAGTCCCAAGGAAATGGCTAGCATAAAGGTCAAGAGGAGTATGAAGATCTTGCTCAAAGTCATGGTGGTACTGAACAAAGGAATCCTAGACCTAAGAGAGGACTCACAGCATGGGTACCAAATGCAAAGGGGAGCTAACTACGACACCCATGTATAGGAAATATCTACCATTCACATCATGTCACTTATAAAAGCAACAAGAAGGTTCCATGACAAGATAGAATGGGTTCGTACCTAAGGTTATAATGAAACAGTCATAAGGTCATGCAAAGTGCAAATGGATGTGAAACCTAACCTATATTCCAGTTTAGACATAATACATATGATAGGAATGAATGGGTCAAACACTCGTGTACAAAAACTAGACCCTACATGACAACCATATTAGTCCAAAACAACCCAAAATAGTCAATAAAGAATCCAAACTATAGGGAATAGGGAGGAATGATCATAACAAATAAATTAAAAGGAAACAATGTGGTGGGTGATGGGCCATAGAAAAGAATGTAAAGTGTAGACCCAATCTTCACGTATCCACTACCACCCCCATGAGGGTGACCACTGGTGTAAAGACCGAGCGGAGGCAATAAAAATCCTCCACAAATGGAGTAGAGGATGGAATATGACGATTCCCAAATATATGAGCATGGTAAGGGGTTGTGATTCCCCCAAGTCTGACACCAGGGTCTGTACTAGGACCAAGGAGGGGTGGTAGGATGCCAGGCATGCCAAAAATAAAAGGACCCAAACTCAAGATATCATAAATATACTCAAGTAACCACGATCCCAAAGGCCAACTAGCGCACAAAGAACACACTCCTACGAAAATCTACAACCAAAATACAAGAAAACCAAGGAGAGGATATGTGAGATCTCGAATGCAGTAGGTATGTCTCTCCTGTTGATTGCATGGGCAGACCCAGGTTTACTATAATCAATCAACAACACCCCTAACTCACTGGCCCTTTCGGCAACAGACCGCGAAGCGATCTGAAGTCTCACCCGAAGTGAATCTAATGGGTTGGCTAAGACTCAAGTGTCTTGGACCAGGTTCTGTGCATCCTAATTTTCTTCTCTTACTCTTGTGAGTCACAAGGTCATCTATATTGGCGCATCGCACGTCCTCGTCTACTCGCAGCACTTTTAGCCGTGCGATTCTTATCCATGCGCAAGTCGCACGGTTTCTTCCCACGTTGCACAACTTCCACTTACTCACAATATCTCCAACCTTATCGCATCTCTGCGCACCGCAAGACACCCAACCTCTCCTCAACGCTGAGCCCTCAGCTCGCGAGATCGCGCACCGCAGCTCCTCTGCCGGTGCGATATCGCCTCCCTGCGATATCTTACCACTACGAATTTGCACTCTTAGCGTTGACTGTGTCGATGTGCGAAGCTCTACTTCCCAGAAGTTATATTGTGATTAAATGGTCATTAGAAATAGACGTAAAGGAGTCTTTAAGCAGCTTACTAAAATACTTCAACTTATCTCTATCTTCCTGCATTACCGTGAGCTGAACAATACATACATTCACTTAATGCAACTAACATTATATGCAAAATAACCAGTAACAATAAGCAAGTACAATGACATTCATGCAGCACATAACACGCAGATTTAACGTGGTTCACCCCCAGGCTGGGAGCTACGTCCACCAAACTGTGCTTCTATTATATATCTTGAGGGAAGTTAGCACAGTCTGTTGCACCGCATATGCAGCACGAGATCTCTTCTAGATCTCTGGCCTATTTCTATCTCTATATTGCCTTTCTTTCAATATATCCTTCCCTCTCTGTCCTCTCTATGGATGGTTACATACAGACTCAAATGACTCACAGAAAAGCTAGGTGTCTGGATCGTTACAACATAGTCTGTCTGACTGAATCCTGAGTCTACTTCAAAAATAATCAACTGACCAACTAACGACTCATCCTATGAACCAACCAACCCTTTACAATACAAAATACAAGCTTTTATAGGCGGCCCAAAGGTCTCGCCATTACAACACTGTGGGCCTGTCCCAATAGTAACCCAAACCCAATTAGTGACAGTCGGTCCTCTCTGTCCTTGAGGTAGCCGCTTCCCGTCACACCACAGCTCTCTGCAGTCTTCCATGCTTCCCGACACTGACCATGTGTACTATGCACCGCTTCTCGTTTCTGTCCTTCGCCTTCAATGCCTGAGCCTCATTGCTCCTTCTTCTTTATGAGGGTCGCTGAGCCCTCCTGTCTTCCGCCGCTGCCTTCAATGCAGTGGGAGAGCTCTCCCTTCTCGGCCGCTCAGGTACCGTTGCCTTTCTTTGACTTTCGCATTCCAAAAAGTCACGGTTTCCGGCTCTGCTCTCCAGCTGGAAACGTGCTACGGCGTCGTAGCTCTGCCTTGTCTTCTTTCTGCCAAAACTTATATCTTTCCACCAAAACTAGCAGCTTCTTCTGTAGCTACGGGACCCTGCTCCAACAGTCCCCTAACACTTACTTGTGGCTCGTCCTCAAGCCACCTGCAACAGGCTTCTCCTGCTGCAACTTATCCTTCGCCTTCTGTGAAGTCTTCTGCAACTTCTTCCAAAGTCCTTCGACTTCGGTCTTCATTACCTCGACACATTCTCTTGGAATTTTGGTAACTTAGTTCGCTAGGCTCACTTATCCTTTCTGCCCATAGTCACGGTTTCGCTCTCTTCGTTCTTTCTTCTGTATGAGCGCTCTAGTGTTTGAGAAGTGTTCCACAGATATCCTTTCCTTTTTATCTGGGTTAGAACTTTTATCACAAGGAAAATCTGTATCTTCCAGCCTTCTCAAACACTTCCTTTCATCTAGAGCCTCGTGGATGGAGAAGAAGCAACCCATGAACTCTGCTCCGAGAACAAGCCTTTGTCCTCGTTCTGGAAGTCTCCCCTCCGCTGGGCTTGCAGTCTTCTTCCACTTCTCTTCTCTTTGAAGTGGTCCAGATCCACGTGCTGCCGCTGACCCTCAGGTTTCTGTTTCAGTACCTTCACAAGCTTTCGTGCTTTTCTTAGCTGATCAGATAGGTCAGTGACCTTCTCCTGTTGCTTTCTTTTTCTCATTTTTACCTTCCTTCTAGCCGGGGATTTCTTCTCATCAGTATTCTGCTCTGCTTTCTTATCTTCAGTGATCGGCTCGACATTCTTCTTCTCCTTAGTAGAGACTTTAGTGACAACTTCTACTTCTAGCGCTTGACTCTTCATCCTTAGCGATTGTCTAACTTGTGTTGTCTCTAGTTTCACAACCTTGGGTGGCGTCATCATGGCGAACGCACGGCCAGTACGTTCTTTCTAAAATTTACTTCTATAGGTTCGGCCTCAGTCAGAATTTGCTTGGCTCAATACTCTGGGCGTACAGTGGCTTCGAACTCTGGAAGTCACTGTACTCTGCAACTTAATTGGCTCTGCACAGGGGACACTTAGCACTGCCTTGCATAGCTCTCAAGATTTGGCAACTGTACCCTTCCTACTTGAAGGATGACTGCTTTTATGCCAAAGGCATACTACCGAACACAACGGTCCTCCTGGGTCAACCCCGTTGGTCATCATAATTACTTGGACGAGACCCTACCCATCATTCTGATCTGTCATAATTGCTAAGATCTGATCACGTGTCCCTCAAAGCGTGCATATCCAGGCACCGGTGTCGTCGGAGATTTACCAAATCTGGAAAAATTTATTATACTGCTGCCAAATCTATGGTATGGGATACCGGTCATTTCTTCATTAACTACCTGTCAGACAGTGACTTGACTAGCCCACTGTCGGTTGCAAACTGAGTACGTGGCACGGGGAAACATCGTACTGCTGCAATGCAACTCCGCATCACCGGTGTAGACTCATTCCCGGTGCGATGCCTCCTTTCAACTACACTGGACATCTGCACTCTCTTGAACTGTTCATGCTAGGGCTAAGGGGTGGAGAGGCTGTCACTATAGAGCTAAAGCCTGCTGCCGTTAATCCATGTGGGTAGGAGCTCCCCGTTCAGCTGGCTGAGCTGAATGGCACCTCCTTCTGTAACTTGTTGGATCTGGTATGGTCCCAGCCAATGCGTCTTAAACTTCCCTGGGAACTTGATGAATTTGTTTTCATAGAGGAGCACCAGGTCTCCGATCTGGAAAGTCTTATTCTTAATGTGTCTGTCATGCCAAGATTTTTCTCATTCCTTCTGCGCTCTCTGATGGAATCCAGCGATGAACCGGTCTTCTTCTAGGGAAAGCAGCTGTGCTAACCTTGCTTCGACTGTGTCTGTATCAATCATTCCATTAATATGAGCGATTTTTAAACTAGGGAGAATATACTCCATAGGCATAACAGCCTCCTGTCCATATACTAAGTTGAAAGGTGTGTGTCCCATAAGTTTCTTGCATCTGGTTCTGTATGCCCATAAGACAGCGATAACTCTGAGGTCCCAATCATTCCTCTGGCTATTACAGATCTTAGTAAGAGCATTTTCTAAAATCTTATTGAAGGCCTCTACTGTACCATTAGCCTGCGGCTGGTAGGGAGTGCTCTTATGGTGCTGGATCTAGAATTCTTCTGTTAATGCCTCAATAGTACTGTTTAAGAAATGTGTACCTTGATCACTCATCAAAATTACTGGGCATCCAAACCTGCTGATGATGTTTTCAAAAAGGAACTGTGTAGCTGTAGCAGCATCACAATTTCTTACTGCTTTTTCCTCTACCCATCTGGTGAGGTACTCTGTTCCGGTAATAATATATCTCGCACCAGTGCGCTTCCCTGGTGGGTTGATAGGACCCACAAAATCTATAGCCCATTTGTCAAATGCGCACAACGTGACCTGCGGTCGCAGCGGCATTTCATCGCGTCGCGAGGGTTTTCCTACCCTTTGGCAGATATCGCAGCATCTGCAAAAGTCCTTGGTGTCTTTGTGCAATGTAGGCCACCATAATCCTGCCTCTAAGATTTTCTGCGCAGTCAGTTTTCCAGCGAAATGACCTCCTGCGGTTCCTGAATGTGCTTCTCTAATGATAACGTCTTTTTCATACGGCATTACACATCTGCGTAGGACTTCATCTGGGCCTAACTTGTATAGGCATCCTGTAAGGAGGGTGAAGTTTGCTGCTTTAACAACCAACTGCTTCTTTTGCTTCTTAGTAAACTCGTCAGGTGCTACTCCTTTGGTGAGGAATTGAATAATGTCAGCATAGTACTCATCTGCAATCTATATGGAAAACAACGACGCATCTAGTAGATTTTCTTCTAGGTTACTGGGTTCTTCTCCTGAGTCTAACCACGACAGATGATTCGGTCCTGCATTCAGTCTTCCTGGTTTCACAATGATTTCAAAATCATACTCCTGGAAGAGGAGTAACCATCTGCAGATTCTCCCCCCTAACACTGGTTTATTGACTAGGTACTTCAATGTGGAATGATCAGTAAACATTTTAAACGAGGCACCCAATAGATAGTGCCTGAACTTCTGCAGTGCATATACCATAGCTAAGCCCTCCCTTTCTGTTGTGGTGTAGTTCTTTTCCACTGTGGATAGCTTTCTGCTGGAATATGCGATGGGATGGTCAAGATCCCCTTCTCCTGGCTGGGTCAAGATGACTCCTAATGCAATGCCAGATGCATCCACATGTACATGGAAAGGATTAGTCCAGTCCGGAAATACTAGGATGGGTGCGTAACCATCTTCTCCTTAAGTATGTCTAGACTCTGCTGACATTCCTCGTTCCATAGGAATTTTACATCCTTCTTGAGCAATTTCTCCATCGACGCTGTAATCTTTGCGTAGCCCTTGATGAACTTTCTGTAGTACCCGGTATGACGAAGTACTGTCCTCAGTTGCTTGACTGAGTTAGGTGCTGGAAGGTTTACAATGATAGCGATCTTGGTGGGGTCTACCATCAAGCCTTGTTTGCAAACAATGTGACCCAACAAGATACCAAATGGTGCACAGAATATACATTTTTTCAAGTTTAGAGAGATTTGGTACTGCCTACATTTCTCTAACATCAGTCTTAGATCGCCTATGTGCTTATCGATTAACCCAAATACAGTCCAGTCATCGAAATATACTTCTAAGAACTTATGAATGTATTCTTTAAATACAGCAACTACTACTCTAGAAAATATAGCTAGTGCATTCTTAAGACCAAAGGGCATTACCGTATACTGGAACGAGCCCCATTCTATTGCAAAGGTGGTCTTGGATCGATCTTCTGGATGTATTCTGATTTGATGGTAGCCTGAAAACCTGTCGGTGAAGGAGTAGACCTCTTGTCCTCCCACGTTGTCGAATACTTCATCAGTGAACGGTGTTGGAAATGGATCATGAAGTGATGCATCATTGAGTTTTCGCAGATCAACACAGATCCTGATGTCCCCTTTTGTTTTCTTCTCTTGCACTACCATAGGGCTAACCCATTCTCTTTCCTCTACTGGCTCAATGATGCCTACTGCTAGCATTTTATCAATTTCATCCTTTACTTTTTCTTTGTAGCGCGGATTCAATATATATGGGCGCTGCTTAACTGGTCTAGCATCCTCCTTTAATGGTATCCTCATGACTCCCAGGTCTCCAACTATTCCCTTCATCTCTGTGAACTTGGTGGGAAATAGGTCCTGATAGTCATGTAGCAGATCTGCAATCTGTCCGACTGTTTCATAATTCCAGTAGTCTCCAATAGAGGCAAACTTAGGTTCTGCGTCTGTGCCAATATTGATCTTTTTAAACTTGATGGGCTCGGTGATCGCTGGAATCTCTAACTGTGGTCCCTCCACTTCGCGAGTGCCTTCTGATTCTGGAATGTTGGTGTTGCGAGGATCCTCATCCGCCTCCTCTGATTCTGATGAAAAATTATAGCATTCCAACGCCTCTTCTAGCTGGATAGTCCACTTAGGTTGGACTAGTACTGAGATGGTGTGATACTCAAAAATCTTTGTCTTGGTTATATCTAGGGCCTGGGAAACACTTGGATGTTCTGAATCAAATGCAAAAGTGATTAGGAAGCTGTCTGTCATAAGCGGCCATGTGGTTGTTCCCTTGCGCAGCTCGATCTTTGTATACCAGTTCCTTGGAACTGTGTCCAATGTGTGAATGAATCTGTGAACCCATTCATCCTCTGGAATGTCCGACCAGTTCTGTTCACATGTCTGAATGTGTATCCTGGGGTCAGTTTCTCTTGTGTACTTGTGCTGAACATACCCTCTGTCGTCAGAAAATCTGATCGCCATCAGTCTTTTTATATTATCCCATGATGTGATATTCTCTTTATGTGCATACCACCATCTTGCAGGTGTGGCTCGAACTGCTAGGTCCATAGCTGCGATCCTCTGCTCATGAGGAATTTGTTGCTCAAACTGTTCAAAAAAATCCTGGATATCTGTCATACCATGATATGATGGGGTCTCAGCGATCTCGGCGCCAATCCATCGCAGTGACTTACTGATAAACGCACATCTGCGCGTTGAGACTTCATAAAGTCTGTTCTACCAATTTTCTAGACCAACATCAGAATCTGATGTGCATGAGTTGTCGCATCGCCAATTAATGTTCCCTTCTGCAGTTGGATTGATGTAGTCATTCTGGTTCGCAGTCATCTGGTAGAGACTATCGATGTTATGTGCCTCTTCCTCTGCTCAGATAGGTTCAATATATCTAGGTCCTTGGTAAGGATCCAGTGGTGCGATGACCCGGATCTGCGCATCCTCAAAGGTCATTTGTCTTTTCTTTAGGTCAATGACAGCTTTGCTGCCAATTGCCCAATCAATACTTAATAGTGCTGGATATGGTCGACTGTCACCAATGATTTCTATAACCTCGAAGTCCACAAAAGTACGAACTCTGTCAATATCAACTGGCACCTGGGGTAGTCGACCCAATGGTGATACTCACTACTGGTTAGCTAATCTCAGGTGGATAGGTGATAGGGCTAATTGAGGACTACCCATTTGTTCCCATGTCTGCTTAGTTAGAACATTGACCTCTGATCCTAGGTCTAAGACAACCTCATCCATTTCAAACTCACTGATTTGGGCTGTGAATTTCATCTCTCTTCCTATCCTTGCATGTCTTGTAATATTATGGACAGCGCGGTGTGCACTGCCCGAGAGAGAGGGTTGCTGACACTGATCTATCATACACTGTAGCTCACCGACAGCTTTATCATTTCTCAAGAGTTTCAAGCAGTTGTGCAGGAAGGCTTGTACACTTCCTGTCAATTCATCCTCGTCACATCTTCCCGATGTGGTAGCCTACTGTGCCTGCTCAGGGCTATCACTACAAGGTACTTGCTGCGATATGCCCCTAGACGGCGATACCTGCGGTCCTGATAGTGTAGGTTCATCAAAGGAAGCCTTAGCTTCCTGAAAGGTCTCTTTATTCTTTTGTAGGTCGAGCGATGTTGCTTTACTAGGAGCTCTGCGCACCCACCCCTGACTTGTGTTCTTTCCGATCTCCTGCGATGTGCCACTGGTGGAAGCACCGCTCCGAGTCACAATGTTGACTCTTGGTTCTGGTTCTGCCTTCTCAGCAACGATAAGTTGGATGTTCTGGTGTGTGGCTGGTTTAGGGTCTCTGATCTTAGCTATTAAGATAGGACACTCTTCTATGGTATGATCATAAGATTTGCAGTAGTTACAAGTAGTAGTGGTGTTTTGACAGTCCCTAGCATAGTGTCCTGTGATTCCACAATTATAACAAGTGACTGGTCCACGACCTTGGCCAAATCCTTCTCCTTGTGCAAAGCCTCCTCCATGGCCTCGTCCTCTGAATCCTCCTCCACGGCCTCCATAAGCCTGATCTGGCTGTGGTCCTGTTGCTAGACCCTGTGTGTCTGCTTGGACTCTGTACACATCATGTGTTCTTTCTGACATGAGATCATAAGCTCGGCAGTCTTGTTGATCATGCCCGACCGATTTGCAGAAGATACAATATAGGTTTTTAGGTGTCTGTATATACTTCTGAAGCAAAGGGCATTGCTGAGGTGGATGTCCTTGTGTTTTACATATTTCACACCATGGCCCTTGTGTTCATGGTAAGGGGTTAGGAGCCCCTGACGCTAATTATTCTGCAAAGACTGGATAGTTGTCTTTACTGTGGCCCTGTGCTCTACACTTTATGCACCATATGTCTTGCATAACCTCTTTCCCTTTTTTAAGTTCGTGTATCTGTAACGTGAGGTTGGCCAACTGGGTCAGTAGAGTTGTCATGCCTGTACTAGTTTCTGCTAAAGGTGAAGCCTCTAGTTTCATTGCCATCTCCAGTGCTTCATCTTGAGTAGTAAGTTTCTGTTGCATTAGTGGCATTCTGATATGAGGGAGAAGTGCTACAATAAACCATTCCTTATGTTGCTCCGACGCAAACTCAAAACTTACTTGGTCTATAAGAGCTTTGAATTTCTGGTCAAAGTCCCAAACTGACTCTGATGGTAGCTGCTTAATATCCTTAAGCTCTGTAATGCATTGAGACTCAGACTTAGGTTTCTTAAATTCTTTAATCATGGCATTCTTGACCTGGGCAAGCATCTTGGGTAATGCAGTATACTTTATGTACCACGTCAAGGCTCTGTCTCTGAGTGTGGTGACCAACTGTACAAGTTTAAGGTTATCGTCGTTGATTTTTTTAATGGTCCACATAGCTTCGCATAGGAACCAATGTTGTTCCGGGTCTTCTGCTCCTGTACCTTTAAAAATAGGTAGCTTCATGTCGTCTCCCATTATATTTCTCTGTGGGGGGTTCTGACTAACTGGGGTACTACCACTCAGTGGTGTAGGTGAAGGTGCTGTAGCGGGAGTAGGTACTGACTGTGAGCTACTAGATGGAGTACCTACGGGGTTATTCTGAGTCCCTGTCTGTTTATGTGGAGTATAGGGGTGGTAAGGGATACCCCCCTCTGGTTCTTCTGTGGTGCTAGGGCTCTGTTGTCTAATATTGTCTGAACTGTCTTCAAATACAGGAGAACTAAAATCTACTTTATACTTCTTTCCACTATGTGTTAGTCCAATGTCATCAAAATCACTTTCAAACTCTTGTGACATTACTATCTTTACTTATTCATCTGAGACTAGATCCATTTTTCCTTTTTCATATAGTAGCATCTTAAGGGACAAGTTTAGAGATATTAGGTATTTACCACGGTATCCTCTGAAGAAGTATCATTCAGCTGCCCTGAAGCTCTTTCTCTGGTCAACTGCAAATTCTGTAACAAAGCCTTCTAGCACACTTGTCAGCCAGAAGTCCACTGCTCTCGTAATCGGATTGTCAAGGTTCTGCACGTTCTGAATCAACTCTGGTGTCCAGACAATGTTTCTTTTCTTCTTGAATGTGTTCTCATCTGTCAACTTGGATAACCAGTCGAAAAGCTCATTTCCATAGGTTGCAAAAAATATAGCGTGCATGTCTGAAGCGATATGCTTTTCTAACCAGGCTTCTGTGCTTAGTCTCGGACTCCTATTCTCTTTCTTGGCGAACTCCCTTAAGTCTGAATCCAGCCACTGGTGAAACTCTTCCCTAGTAGGATGCCAACAGAACATTGACTCCCAGTCGTTTAAATCGGCAATGGAACCATTTGTTGATTGCATGGGCAGACCCGAGTTTACTATAATCAATCAACAACACCCCTAACTCACTGGCCCTTTCGGCAACAGACCGCGAAGCGATCTGAAGTCTCACCTGAAGTGAATCTAATGGGTTGGACAAGACTCAAGTGTCTTGGACCAGGTTCTACGCATCCTACTTTTCTTCTCTTACTCCTGTGAGTCACAAGGTCAACTATATCGGCGCATCGCACATCCTCGTCTACTCGCAGCACTTTTAGCCGTGCGATTCTTATCCACGTGCAATTCGCACGGTTTCTTCCCACGTCACACAACTTCCACTTACTCACAATATCTCCAACCTTATCGCATCTCTACGCACTGCGGGACACCCAACCTCTCCTCAACGCTAAGCCCTCAGCTCGTAGTATCGCGCACCGCAGCTCCTCTGCCGGTGCGATATCACCTCCCTGTGATATCTTACCACTACGACTTTGCACTCTTAGCGTTGACTGTGTCGATGTGCAAAGCTCTACTTCCCAGAAGTTATATTGTGATTAAATGGTCATTAGAAACAGATGTAAAGGAGTCTTTAAGTAGCTTACTAAAATACTTCAACTTATCTCTATCTTCCTGCATTACCGTGAGCTGAAAAATACATACATTCACTTACTGCAACTAACATTATATGCAAAATAACCAGTAACAATAAGCAAGTACAATCACATTCATGTAGCACATAACACGCAGATTTAACGTGGTTCACCCCCAGGCTGGGAGCTACATCCACCAAACTGTGCTTCTATTATATATCTTGAGGGAAGTTAGCACAGTCTGTTGCACGGCATATGCAGCGCGAGATCTCGTCTAGATCTCTGGCCTATTTCTATCTCTATATTGCCTTTCTTTCAATATATCCTTCCCTCTCTGTCCTCTCTGTGGATGGTTACATACAGACTCAAATGACTCACAGACAAGCTAGGTGTTTGGATCGTTACAACATAGTCTGTCTGACTGACTCCTGAGTCTACTTCAAAAATAATCAACTGACCAACTAACAACTCATCCTATGAACCAACCAACCCTTTACAATACAAAATACAAGCTTTTATAGGCAGCCCGAAGGTCTCGCCATTACAACACTGTGGGCCTATCCCAACAGTAACCCAAACCCAATTAGTGACAGTCAATCCTCTCTGTCCTTGAGGTAGCCGCTTCCCATCACACCACAGCTCTCTGTAGTCTTCCATGCTTCCCAGCACTGACCATGGGTACTATGCACCGCTTCTCGTTTTTGTCCTTCGCCTTCAGTGCCTGAGCCTCGTTGCTCCTTCTTCTTTATGAGGGTCGCTGAGCCCTCCTGTCTTCTGCCGCTGCCTTCAATGCAGTGGGTGAGCTCTCCCTTCTCGGCCGCTCAGGTACCGTTGCCTTTCTTTGAATTTCGCATCTCAAAAAGTCACGGTTTCCGGCTCTGCTCTCCAGCTGGAAACGTGCTACGGCATCGTAGCTCTGCCTTGTCTTCTTTCCGCCAAAACTGATATCTTTCCGCTAAAACTAGCAGCTTCTTCTGTAGCTGCGGGACCCTGCTCCAACAAGAGAGGCGTGAAACTCCCATACACTACAAGTGGAGGTATGTAACCAATTATAGTGGCCCTTGGCTTCAACACATAAAGAAAATGTGCTATCCGACTTCTACCTGGCTGGGACACCTACACAATAACCTCTACAAGTACCCTCTATGATACCTAGGTAATGCAACTAAGGCCACCCCAATATAACCAATGCTCAAGCGGGAAGTTGCAGGAAGGATCAACCGTATGGGTAAGGTAGCAAAGCCCGAAACTCTCGAAAGATCCCCCAGATACGAATACAATCCTGGAAATATCTCTGGTGCTTACAGAAAGTGACCAGGGGTCATCCCAATCACAATCATGTGCACTGCCTCATGCTTAACTCCCATGTAAGAAGAGTGTCCTGAGAAACACTAATTATACCAAGGATTTCACTATCTCACCTGTACATGCACCTACTTGTTGTTGTTTAGTAGTCTTGGATAATTAACTCACAATGAAATATTCCAAGACTCTAAAACCTAATCTTGTTGATGGACCCTATAAAAGAAAAGAGTGTAATTCATTTTATTATGTGTTGATTTTAATTGGCTGTAATTAATCAAAGGGAAATGATAGTGCAACTAATGAAGTTATGACTCAGCAATGAAGTAAATCTGCACACCGTAACAAAAAATGCTAAGTGCAATCTTCGTCAAATGAAAAATACGGTATACCACTACATGAGATGCATAAAAAATAATTCCTTTCTGAATGCCAATGCAATCCTTCCTATATGAAATCCTAAATGCAACTCTCATCCAAGCAATCCAATGCAAGTATCTCCTCAAATCCATATCAAAGATACAACTACGAGTGCAACTATTTTGTATTTTTCAATATAAAAGAATGAAAAATGTTAGGGTACACAGGGTACTCCCAAAGGACCGAACACCAACAACAACCACTTCACACAAACATATTACAGATCAATACACCAATGTTTGTTACGTGGTTAAAACCCTCAAGAGGGAAACAGTCCATGGCCCCAGCCAAATAGCTACTTGGAGCAATTTATTATGCAAAAGAAAGAAAGTTACATGAGCTTCTCATAATCGATTAACTAGCCAAGGACCCTCTATGCTCTTTAAATAGAGATCATAGACCAATTGGGTGTTAAGCCACGGATCAATGGTAGCTATGATCTAAGAGAAGTTGAACTGTCGGATCACTCTATGTCTAGAACATATCGTGACCGTCGGATTAGAATATTTACAAATGCATACTAAGGCATACTAAAGAAACACACTTTTACCTAACGGATATATTACACAAGTTGATCTTAACTAACTCCTAGGTGTCTAAATATCCTAACAAAAAATGCAAATAAAAGTCATCTAAAACTCTCAGTCTCTGTAGCAAGTATAAAACAAAATCCCAACAAGACACCGAGACAAAAAAGAGTAATGCACTAATGGAAAAACAAAAAGGATAAATGACTAAAACTACTTTCAAATAAAAATCAATGAAAAGGCGGTCTCTGGTCACAAAAGAAGCATCCAACAGACAACATCAGAACCAAGGAAGACCCAACCACACTCACAACCCACCCAACAACTTCCCACAACATCAAACTCACCAAAAGGGAGGATGTACGCGACTATTTAAAGAACAGCTACGTATATACACGACTTTTGGCCAAAAATCTGCATGTATAAGTGGATTTTTGGCCTAAAAACTGCATGTATACGTGACTTTTGGCGAAAAATATGCGTATGTACATGAATTTTGGACAAAAACCTGCGTATATAGAGAAGACAGTGGTAAAAAGTAGGCCAAGGGTCAAACCAATAAAGGGGAGTGTCAATGGATGAACATACTATAAAATGAAACACAGAAACAAGGAGAAACAAAGAGCAAGTCAAGAATATCAAGCACATTGTGCCCCCAAACCCCAAAGAAAAAAAAAGAACGTCCCTAATATGGTCACCAATTTTGTTATGGAGAAAACTTCCTATGGCTTGGGGTACCACAACAGACACAGTAACCACAAAAACCAATCCCTTCCCAATATGCAAGAGAAATAAACATCTAACACTAAAGGATCTCGAAACATACCTTATTCGGGATGGTTGATGTCTATCCCCATTGAGCTTTTCCAATATCACTTGTGTTAGCAATTTTCTCTCTCAACAATCAACAAACAAGACACGCATGCTATATAATTATGTTAGACCTACTCTAGCATATATAGTCAATAACATATAAGCATTTAAAAGCATCCATGGATTCAATATTCATTTAAATACACATTATTGGATAGGAAAAGATATTTCTATTAATATAAATTATAGATTACAAGAATGACAACCTCTGTCAGCAGGTCTGTGAAACAGAGAAACTAAGTCCTCCACCTAGGCCTCCACCACTTCAATCCTCCATCTCTCGATAGCAAGCTCATAAGCAAAGGAAATATTGGGAAGAACACAAAGTGCTCCAAGGGACAAAGGGATGCAGACTCAAGTATAAGCTTCGGCAACAATGGACTATAGTTTTCTTGCTCTTCAATTCCTCTCCTTTTCAATGTATCTAAAGGTTTCCTTATAAAGTGCCTCAATGGGGTAATTGAAGGTCGAATATGAGCGATCTCAAGGCATATGGAAGGCCAAGAGACAAGTGACTCAACTCCACATCGAGGAAAACTCTGAAACTCTTTGGCCTTTTACACACATCCCAATGTACGTGGGTTTAAGGGTCATATCCGTGTATATATGTGAGAATATGTTTAAAAGTCGCGTATGGAAAATAATGCATGTTTTTAGGGATGATCATGGAAACATAAATGGTAGAAAAATGGTCCATGGGTTCCAAAGAGTCTGCAGAGGGATAGGGATGGCCATAAATGTGTGATCCACCATGTGTGGTAAAATCAGTTGTAACAATTATTTTTACTGAGCATAGGGCACTGGATCTCTGATTAGGCTCACAAGATTTCAGGTTCCCTTTGTTCTTTTGTCTCTCTTGCATTCGTGCTATCTCATCAAAAGAAAAATAGTGTAGTTTTAAGTTAGATTTATCTATGTTTAAAAGAAAAAGAAAAAGAATAGATTGCATATGCATGTAGAGTGCTTGTTGTTTGGGAATTTTCAGTTTTCAAAATGAAAAGAAAATACTCTCTCTCCTTGCCGTAAGTAGGCATACCTCGAACAGTAAAGTGAAATATTTGCATCTACATATCTGCACGGTTTTACTTTTTCTATCAAAATTCCAAGCATTCACCTAACCGTCCACTTTAAAATTAATGGTAGTTATAAGCTTAAAATTTACATAGAAATTTGAGAGAAAGGGCTAGAGATGTGTTCAAGCATTGTTAAGCATAGGAGCTATCATTACTCGTCCGCACTATATCTTGGGAATCACGCGGTTCTTCCTCGTACCATCAGTATATCGAATGGTCTTTCACGTACACTTGAATTATATAGAAAGGTACTTCATGTACTTGATTGTATATAGGAAGTCCCCTTGCGAATGGTTTTGCATTAGATAGTAATACTACCGATTTGACCTCCCACATACCTTGCATATATAAGGAGACCCCACTAGGATACCTTGTCTATTGGAGAAAATCCCTTTGGCCAGCTTGCTTGGAGCCACACACCGAAAACAACATTCAGGGAGATTACTATGCATGAACCCTTGTGGTATATCACGAGTGGCACCTTCTTGACAATCCTGGTGAGAGACCAGACTATCTGAACTCCTCCTATCATTTAAGTTTTCTTGTTTGTCCTATAGC
This sequence comes from Pseudotsuga menziesii, assembly GCA_001517045.1. Taxonomy (NCBI): domain Eukaryota; kingdom Viridiplantae; phylum Streptophyta; class Pinopsida; order Pinales; family Pinaceae; genus Pseudotsuga; species Pseudotsuga menziesii. Next base: position 893,250 of record LPNX010149935.1, read on the forward strand.
TTGAGTAGGCGCATTTTTGGTGTTTTTTTTCTAGTTTTGAAACCCTATGTTATATAGGAACTGTAAAAACTGGCTGAATTAAGATAGTCCATAAGAGTATGGGGCTTGCCACCTGATTTTACTCCTATTTAAGGAGAAGATCCTATGGAATCTATTGACCAAGGAGCTGCTACCAACTCCCAAGTGGGAGAAAATGTGGTTGTAGAAAGTGGAGATCCATATACTTCGCACGGTCCTCCATTGGCTCAACAACATTCTAGGGGTAATATTTCATTCCATTCTCCCATATACGGCCATGTTGATGATACTACCCATCTAGATTATGGTCCCAATGCTCTGTTTTGGGATACCTCTATGGGACAGGACATTGCTTCTTTTGGCACTCGTCCAACCTCTTCTGAAGAAATTTCACCAAATGAAGAAGAACGTAGACAATACCGGGAATCTATTCTTCATGCAAGAGAACTTGAGAATAAAATAGATAACATATTGGGTACACCACCACCTCGCTCAAAAGTTTTTCCTCGTAATACGGACCCTTGGATTTTGGGATATCGCTCACTTGCTGACTCTATGAAACCAATTGAACCTATTTTAGATCGCACTATGAGTCCGCATAATCCAAGTCAAACCACCAACCCCACCATCTCCCATATTATGTGTGTTCCAAATCCTCCCGGGTCTTTCGCACCTGGGGAACAACATTCAATTCCTATTTCATCAATACCTTCTAGTGTCGGGGGGCAACCCCCAGCACGGCCTACGTTTCCTGTCACTGGAGTTGTATCTAGTCATGGATAGACCTCTAGTATAGAAAAATCTATAGTCTATGTCCCTCCTACCCATATTAACATGGTTAACCCCCCATCTAGTTCAGTTCATCCCTTGGGGGAAAAACCTATAACCAATCAAACCTCTTGGGGGTATGGTTACACAACAAATCAAGTACTTGTAGGAAATATCAATTACCAACTGACACTTACAGGAATGCCTCATGCTGGAATTCCATATCCTAGTAATACTTTCACTCCATGGGGGAAACCTAACTAGTCCTACATGCCAACTATGGGAGGGATACCTATACATACTGCGGGGGGTGCCAGAGGACCACCTTACGGAGGTCCTCCCTCTAGGGGGTCTAATGGTCTTGGATTTCCTAGCGGCTTTCTTCCTTATGGTCCTAATGGTCTTGGTGGTCCTTGGGGGCATGGTGGTTTCCCTCCTAATGGTACCGGAGGGTCTGGTGGCCTTCCTCCTAGCTGTGGTTCCGGAGGCTCCAGAGCTTTACCTCCCAGGGGTCCTGGAGGGTTCGATGGTATTCCTCCTAGTGGTCCAAGTGATCCTGGTGGTCCTAATGGTCTTGGTGGTCCTAAAGGCCCTTGTGGTCCTCCTCCTAGAGGCTCTGGCGGTCCTAATGGTCCCAATCCTGGAAATCAACCCCCTGCGGGTGGATCTTCCGATGGTTCTTCATAACAATAGCCATTTCAACAACCTGTCTATCAGTCTACTTATGGTCCTACTAGTACTTATATGCCCTATCAATACTACCAGTACATACAACCTAATCGACAGTTACCTTTCCTAGCAACTTTGGACTTGCTTGATTTGTCCAAGTTGATTAATGATCCCTTTCGACATAACCCCTCGTGGCCTCCCATTCCAGTAAATTTACCATCGGCCATCCCAAAATTCGATGGGAAGCAGGGAGATGATCCAAAAAACCATGTAATGAAATTCCATTTGTGGTGTTCTTCGAACTCCCTAATGGATGATTCAATTCATTTAAGACTCTTCCAACGAACTTTGACTGGTACCGCCGTGAAATGGTACATTGAAATTCCGAAGCATTCGTTTGTGGATTTTGGTTCTTTGGCAACTGTCTTTCTTACACACTTTCATATTCCTAACTGTTATGAAACGGGTATAGATCTCTTAACTTCTCTGCATTAGAACACCTCCACACACATATCAAATCATATCCATGAGTGGAGAAGGTGGATAAGGCTTATTGAGGCTCCTATCCCGGATTAATTGTTAGCTGATTGGTTTACTAAATATTTGTTGCCTCAATCACCTAATATGTGGCTATGGGCGGTGCCTTTACTGAAGAGCAATCCATTAGTGGAGCCCAATATCTGGACTTGGTATATTCCCGGTCTGAAATGTTGTATGACTTGATCCCTCAAGCTCCTCTCCCAAGCACCGATACTGCCAAGCCACTAGCAGAAACCCCTGTTGATGGGATTGTTGGTTCAATCCAGTCCCCATAGACAACAAAAACTACCAAGAAACCCCAAACTTCCACCCCTACTCCTTCAACTCCCAAGGTTTTTGCTGAGGTAAATTCTATTTAGAGTACACAAACGTCGGACAACAATAAAAAGAAATGTAAAGCCAAAAACAAAAAACCTGGAAACCCGCAGGAGAATCCAAAACCAACAATCAACAAGAACGATAAAGGGAAAAGAAAGGAAAAATATCCATGTCTGCTATGCAGAGGTGAACACTTCATGAAAGAGTGTCCTCGTTGTGAAGAAATCACTCAATTTCTAAAAAATAATCATGTGCCAACAGTTCTCATGGATCCTTTTCTCTCTCAACAATAGCTGATAGACCACATGTCTAATCAGGGAAATTCTAGTTTTTCAGAGGAAATTCGTATGATGTCCTCGGAGACTATTAATTTACAAACTCGAATTCATAGTTATGAAAAACCCATTGAAAAGAAAGAAGAAAATTATTCTTCGGGAAAAGCTCCCCCTACTGGTTCTCCCGAGTCCTCATCTATTGGTCCCCTAACCATCGAGAAACCTAATATCAACATGGTTTTGCGCCCACCCAAGAGTACTCTTATGAAGGTTGTTTTTAATCCTAATGCCCAAGCTGCCCAATTTTATAATGTTATTGAAGATCTTACTCAGGCACCATGTGCAATGTCTACCTTGGAAGTACTCCAAAGTTGTCCGTTGCAATGCAAAAACTTATTAACCGCGTTAGGAGCTTTAGACCTAGACAACACTAATTTTGATTCATTTTAATGTTGAGAACTACAAGTCTAGACTACCTCACAAACTCGATTTCCAAATAATAACGGAAGTAGTATGAAAGAGGGTATTTAGAACCGTCTTAGACAAAGGATCTTTAACTTCATTTTTGTCCCTGTCATGTTGAAAAGCTATTAGCTCTCCCAAACTTGTAACATCACCAACGACTCTAAAATCCTTTGATGGACAAGGTTTCTAGCCCCATGGTCTCATAACAGCCCTTTCAGTCGATCTTGGGGGAAAAATTGTTTCCATTCAAGTGGAAGTAGTAGATGCCCCATTAGACTACAACCTCATATCAGGAAGAAATTGGTTTTACGCCATGACTGTTGCCGCTTCGACAGTGTTTGGAACTGTCCAATTTCTGCATCTTGGGAGGATTGTAACCATTGACCAGCTCGATTTATATACACCATATGTTACCACCCCTATGGATAATAACATCCCTATGTTAGGCCAATCCCCTCCTCCTTAACAATCGATTGGGGTAGGCATGCTGACGGATTCTTCCCTTATGGGGATTTTTTCCGTCAAAACCTCCTAACACAGACACGGTGACGATAAATATGATTTCTTCATTTGATTATGATACAAAGGGAAAACAAATTGTTGGGTACACCTCGTTGATTCCACATGAAGCAATGTATAATTTTATCCAAACCTTTTATGATGACCAAACTAATGACCTTCATCTAGTGGCTTTGGACCCATACCACCTGCCCTTCTAGTTAGAACCCTCTCTTCCTACTCTGGATTATCTCTCCCAGACTTTCCCTTCTAATGAGTCCATTATGGAGATTATGAGTATGAATGAACCTATATGGGAGGATCATCATCATGGATCCTCATTCCTCCCCAATACCAGTTCAGTAGACCATGATTTTGCATCCCTTTTAACTACTGATATTTTCAAAACACCTCAAAACCCTATATTGTTGCAGGACACGAATTATGAAGGAAACCTATGCAACATTACTCAAACAAATCCAATTGACATATCAACCAATCCTGGCACCCTTGAGCACGTTCATGTTGGGCACAACTATTCAACAAAAGAATCTAAAGAAAATAGAGCACTTTTCAAATAATTCTGAGATATTTTTTCCTGGTCTTACGAATAAATGTCGGGGATAGACCCATCCATTATGGTTCATGAAATTAAAACCTATCCCACTGGAAAACCTATTAGAAAAAAACTAAGACAGGTCCATCCACGGAAAGCCGTAGCTATCAAAGCTGAAATAGAAAAACTTCTAAAAGTAGGATTTATTTATCCTGTACCCTTGACGGAATGGGTATCGAACGTTGTCCTTGTCAATAAAAAGCAGGGCACCATTAGAGTCTATATCAATTTCATAGATTTGAACAAATCTTGTCCCAAAGACAACTTTCCCACTCCGCATATCGACCATATTATCGACAACTGTGCCGGAAGTGTCATCTTCTCATTCATGGATGGCTTTTCGGGTTATAATTAGATTGAGATTTTACCCACCGATCAACACAAGACAACATTTATTTTCCCATGGGGAACCTTGGCATACAGAAAGTTATCATTTATCCTGAAAAATGATGGAGCCACTTTTGAGCATGCTATGTCCTATGCATTTTACAATATAAAACATATTGTAGAACCATACCTTGACAACCTCCCAACTCATTCACAATGATGAGAGGACCACCCTGGTCATCTTAGAGACATTTTCCTGTGATGTTGTCATTATAACATATGGCTCAATCCTCATAAATGTGTTTCTTGCATTGAGACGGGATACCTGTTAGGTTTTGTGGTTTCTAAGGATGACATCCAGATAGATCCATTGAAAATTTCCGCTATTCGAGCCTTACCAGCCCCAACCAACCTTCTAGAACTCCAAATTTTGCAAGGGAAGGAAAACTTCCTCCATCATTTCGTTTGCAATTTTACAGAGAAAACATACAATTATATGCCTCTCCTTAAGAAGGACACTCCATTATTTTGGGATGACCAAGCCCAACGGGCCTTTGATAATCTCAAACATGCTCTAACTCACTCACCCATGATAAACCCCCCATATTATTCAAAGGATTTTCTCTTATACATTGTTTCCTCCACTACTACCATTGCTATGGTTTTGGTGCAGGAGAATCCTGATGGTCAAGAGAACGTGATCTACTATGCTAGTAAGAATCTCATGGATTCCAAAACTTGAGACTCACGTGTGGATAAATTAGCATTGGACATGGTCATTGCTGTTCAGAAATTTTGTCAATACATTTTGCTCCGCACAACCACCATATTGGCAGACCAGAACCCTATGTATTACATCCTGACTCGTCAGGTGCTTGGGGGAAAGTATTCTCAATGGATAGTCATTCTACAAGAATTTGATCTAAAATTTTCCAAAGCTACGTCAAAGAAATCCTTGGTATTTTCTAAGCTCATGTGTGATATTCCCTATTCTTCGATGGAATCTAAGCTCAATGATTCATTCCCAAATGAATTCCTATTCCTGATAATCTCTACTGACCCATGGTATGGAGATTTGCTCATTTATCTCCAGACACAAATATTTCAGCCCACTCTATCCCATGACGATCGCCGTCGTATCCATTACCACACAAAATAATACCTCATCTTAAATGACACTTTGTATAGACATGGTATCGATTCCACTCTTTGGTGATGCCTTACCCACGAGGAAGCTGAACAAGTTTTGCATGACTCCCACTCTAGAGCATGTGGCGGTCATCTATCTGGCATGGCTACAACCCAAAAAATCCTTCGTGCTAGTTATTTATGGCCTTCCATATTTAAATATTGTCATGAGGCTATTAAGAAATTCCCACCCTGTTAACATTTCTATCCGAAAAAGTGCACCGACCCTGCTCCGTTACACCCCGTCATTACCGTTGGCCCTTTCACCAAATGGGGGATCGATTACATGCATTGTAAGCATACCTCAGCTGGGGGACATGGTTACATCATCATAGCCATTGATTATTTTATGAAATGGGCTGAGGCTATGCCTACATATGTAGAGGATAGTAAGACTTCCGCTTTCTTCCTGTTCAATCATGTGATAGCAATATTCGGACTCCCGCAGTCCATAGTTATGGATCACGGATCACATTTTCGTAATCAAATGATGGAGGAATTAAGTTCCAAGCTAGGTTTTCATCATGAAAAATAAACTCCCTATTATCCACAATGTGGAAATTGAACCCTGGTGTTAGAACAATTACACTCACAACAATTGCCAATTACACATGCAAATTACTCACAAAAGGAGACTGAATATGGAGCAGAACACTAATCTGTATTGAATAAGTGTACAATAGCCAACCCCATGAATTCATAGGATGCCACAATAAATAATTACATGAGATATTCTAATGAATAAGGATTCCATTCGAATTTAGTCAAAAGCGGGCTTACTAAATCTAAGCAAATCCCCCATAGGTGCATAAAGCAGTTTCCAAAACTTTCAAGGAGCTCACGAATTGGAAAAATCAATTAGGAAAGATAATAGGTGATGGAAGTAAAACTCATACATTCTTTCCATAAGAGAAAAGAGTGGAGTATTATGGGGACAAAAAAGAAGTTAACTTCACCTAGTCAAACTTTCCCAATTACCTTAAAACTTAGAAAAATCAGACATGCACTAGGGAGGCCAGGAATAAAGTAGATTTGATTCCAAGAGGTTTCCCAAGTGCTCCATGACTCAAATTTAGCAAGTTTGACCACTATGTATGTGTGGAGGACAACTTGCATAAGGTGGAATATAGAAACTAGGCAAATAAGACAAAAATTGGATTAATTAATGTCTAAGGTAGCTAACTATGGGTTGATTATTCTAACACCCCCCTTAAGCCTGACTTATGAGAAAAATATCAGAAAATTATAGGGCCTAGCAACAATTCTTAGTCACCCTTTACATACTGCATGTCCATTTAACCAAGGAAAGAGGCAAAAACCTAGTGGGAAAAATCCTCCCTTAAACATGGACAGTAAAACAAAATTTGGAAATATTGTCATCACTCATGCTTCACAGCATGATCAGCAATCCCCACTAGTGATTTGAGATTGCTGAATGTCTTCTCACAAAAAAAATTGGTGAAGATATCTGCTACTTGTTCTGAAGATGAACATAAGAGTAGGTGAATGGTGCCATCATGCACAAGCTGTCTGATGTAGTGCATATGGATCTCAATGTGTTTGGTTCTCCACTTCTGAACTAGATCATTGTAGATTAGAATGGTACTCTGATTATCATAGTAGATAGTAGTTGAGTATTCTGATTCAAAGCCACACTCTCCACATAACCCCTGCAACCATAAACATTGAGTTGCTGCATTGACAACTCCTCTGTACTCTTCTTCTGTAGATGAGAGTGCAATGACACTCTATTTCTTGCTTGACCAGTTGATTGGCCCTTATACAAGCATAAACACATATCCTGATGTTGAGTTTCAATCTATGCTGTCACCTTCCCAATCACTATCAATAAACCCAATCAAATCAAGATCAGATTTAGCTTTGTAGAAGATCCCATGAGTCCTTGTTCCATGAACAAAGTTAAGGATCCTTTTGGCTGCTCTCCAATGGATCACATGAGGCTGATCCATGTATCTTGAATCCACACTTATTGCATAAGAAATATCAGGTATAGTATGTGTAGGATACAACAAACATCCAATCAATTGCCTATACAGTGTATTGTTTACCATAGGTGAAGAATCAGCTTCTTCAAGCTTAACTCCTGAAAGGAAAGGAGTATTTATTGGCTTGCAATCCTTCATATTGAATTTGTTCATAAAATACAAGGCATACTTGGACTGATGTACTTTGATTCCTTCTTTGGTTTGAGCAATCTCAAGCCCCAAGAATTGGCTCAATAATCCCAAATTTGTCATTGAGAAGGCATGGTTCATTGCATCCTTCAAGGAGGAAATTTCATCCTTTGAGATTCCTGTAATGAGAAGCTCATCAACATATAAAACAATGATAATTAATGAACCATGAATCAGATTCAAATAGACATTTGGATCTGACTTGCATCGAACAAAATTCAGTGATAACAGAAAGCTATCAATCTTGGCATACCAAGCCCCGGGGGCTTGCTTAAGCCCATACAATGACTTCTTTAGCCTGCACACAAGAGATGGGTTAGTAGAAAATAATTGGGGCTGATGCATTTAAATCTATTCGGTGATATCTCCATTCAGGAAAGCACACTTCACATCCATGTGGTGTACCTCCCATTGCTTTGAAGCTGCAATGGCTAAGGCTATCCTGATGGAGTCCATCTTTGCCACTGGTGCAAAGGTATCATTGTAGTCTATGCCATGTACCTGTGAGTAGCCCTTGTATACCAATATATCCTTGTACTTCAGAGGTGAACCATCAGCATAAAAATTGGTTTTGTACACCTACTTACATTGAACTAGCTTCCTCCCTCAAGGGAGATCAACCAGCTCGCATGTGTTGCTCTTCTGGAGTGAGTTGAACTCTTCTTCCATGTATTTTTTCCATATTGGATAATTTGCTGCATATTCATATGTCTATGGGTATAATTCAACCATCATATAGCATTTCTCTGCAAACATAGGATCTTTCATGCACAGAGCACTCTCAAACTGAGATCTAGTCCTCCTAGGATCATTAGGATTTCCATCTAGTTCTCCAGCTGCATGAATGGTATTGGCTGCGCATTTTGGTCTTGTAGGACTGTTATGATGTGCAATCAAATCATAATTATCATACATATCATAATCAGCATGTTCAACTATCTCTTCACTTACATTCAGAGGTTCTGGTGGTGAAGAGGATTCTCTAACTTCCACTGCTGCTAGGGGCTCTTCTTGAAACTGAACACACCTTTCAATGAAGGATTTGTTTGTGTTCAAAATGATCATCTTGTACCATTTTGAATCTTCAGAGTACCCGACAAATACACACTCTTGGATTTGGGGCTGAAAAGCCTTCCTCTTTTCTGTTGGAGTTCTAGCCCAAGCCCTTGAGCCAAAAATATTGAAATGGGTCACACCTGGCTTGTGCCCACTCCATGCTTCGAAAGGAGTCATACCATCAAGATGTTTATGAGGCACCCTATTCTGGATATAGGCTGCATAGTTCTATCTTCGGTCGAAAACTTTGGTGGCAAATTCTTAGCCTCTATCATGCATGTTGCCATCTCTTTCAGTGATCTGTTCTTCCTCTCAGCGACACCATTCTGCTGTGGTGTGTAAGGGATAGAATGCTACATCTGAATGCCTGCATCTGTACAATATTGAATGAACTCAGACTTGACATACTCACCACCATTTTCATATCTGAGGACCTTGAGTTTCCTCCCAGACTGGTTTTCAACCAAAGCCTTAAAGACTTTGAAGCGGCCAAAAACTCCAGACTTGTGTTTCAGGACGTAAACCCAACAATACTTGGAAAATTAATCTATGAATGTCAATGCATATTTGGATTGACTCATTGACATATGAGGAAATGGGCTAGAAACATCACTGTGGATCAACTCAAGAGGTCCAGAGGTTCTCTCATGACTAGCTCTCTCAAATTTATGCTCTGGGTGTTTTCCTAGGATGCAACCTTGACAGAATCCTTTGGAAAACTTAATCTTTGGTAACCCTATGACCATTTCTTTTTCACTAAGATCATAAATATACTTGTAATTTAGGTGGCCAAATATTTTATGCCAAATCTTGCTTGCCTCATTAGCATGAATCAGAAGAGTAGAGGGGTTTGAGTAGGGTAGGAAGTGTGAGAACATGTATACCTTTGAAGTTTGATTTGCAACTCCTTTTGCAATGACTTTACCACTTGAGATCTCTATGATCTCAACTTCATCAAGGGAGAATGTGACCTTGTTTGGAGACCCTGTGTGGGTCATCTGATACACTGATAGGAGGTTAGAGGCAAGACCTGGAACATACAATACATTGCTGAACTTACCATGGTCAAGATCAATCCTCCCTTTGCCCAAACTTTCAGTGAGAGATTCATCTCCCAGTACTATTGGTGGACCTTTCGACATGTCAAGTGAGGTGAATGCCTCCTTGGTCAAAACCATATGTCTTGAAGCTCCAGAATCAGTGATGAAACTAGGTGAGCTTGATGTTCCAGCAACCAACGCATGAACTCTCTCTCTGTCTTCTGAATTTGATCCTCCTTCCCTCTTCTTTGAGCTGTCTGGAAGGGAGATGCCATTATTCTCCAGGATTTGGGTCAGCATGTCTATTTTCTTCTTCATGCATGATCTTTCAGAATGATTTCCCTTACTGCAGTATGCGCACTTGCTCATTTCTCCTTTGTTGTTCTTCTTCTAGGGGTTCTTCTTGGAACCTTGAGGCTCCTCTGGAGACTTGTTCCTATATCCCTTTTGCTCAGGTGGATTTATATATTTCTTCTTGCTTTTTGAATCCACCCTTGAATCTCCAGCAACCAGAGGTTGGTCTTTGGATGGTTTGATGGTGCCCATCATCACCAATTTATCTTGTTCTTGTGTGAGAGATTCCATGAAATATGCAAGGCTAGGCATTTTCCAGGATTGAGCTGTCAATTTTGTGGCATAGAAGGTCGATATAAACACTGAATAGTCAGGGCAAATATTTGAGAGTATGGCCAAAACCAGTTGTTCATCCTTCTTTTCGATCCCATGTTGTTTTAGCTGCAAAACAAGTGGTTTGAACTTGGAAAAATAGAGCTGCATGGATTCAAAGCTATTGGGACTCAGGGAGATCAATTCATTTTCAATTTGATGTCCCCTCATCCCATCTCTCTTTCCAAAAATATCAACAAGCTTCTCCCATACTTCATTCGGTGATGTTAATCCATCAAGATGGAAAAGGAGGTCTCTGGATATACTCAGACACAGGAGACCATAGGCCTCATCCCTCCTGTTGTGCCATTTGATCTTCTATGCAGCTCCATTGGGCTCTGCTTCTGTTGCCATAGTCACTCTGTAGAAGCCTTTCTCTCTCAACAGTATCTCCATCTCTGCTTTCCATTCAAACAAGTTAACTGGAGTCAAGATGATCTTCTGAGATTGATCCATAGCTCAGAAATTGTCCCGTCAGTCAGCAGAATGCTCCCAGTCAATGATGTTGAACCTGTAATACAAATTGGAAGGAGAGAAATTGATCTACAAAGGCTCTGATACCATGTGGAAATTGAACCCAAGTGTTAGAACAATTACACTCACAACAATTGCCAATTACACATGCAAATTACTCACAAAAGGAGACTGAATATGGAGCAAAACACTAATCTGTATTGAATAAGTGTACAATAGCCAACCCTATAAATTCATAGGCTTCCACAATAAATAATTACATGATATATTTGAATGCATAAGGATTCCATTCGAATTTAGTCAAAAGCAGGCTTACTAAATCTAAGCAAATCCCCCATAGGTGCATAAAGTAGTTTCCAAAACTGTCTAGGATCTCATGAATTGGAAAAATCAATTAGGAAAGCTAATAGGTGATGAAAGGAAAACTCATACATGATTTTCATAGCAGAAAAGAGTGGAGGATGATGGGGACAAAAACCAAGTTAACTTCACCTAGTCAAACTTTCCCAATTGCCTTAAAACTCAGAAAAAGAAGGCAATAAAGCAGAAAAAGCAGACATGCGCTAGGGAGGCCACGAATAAATAAAATTTGATTCCAAGAGGTTTCCCAAGCACTCCATGACTCAAATTTATCAAGTTTAACCAATATGGATGTGTGGAGGACAACTTGCATAAGGTGGAATATGGAAACTAGGCAAATAAGACAAAAATTGGATTAATTAATGTCTAAGGTAGCTAACTATGGGTTGATTATTCTAACAGACAAGCTAATGGTCAATTCTAGGACATTAACAAAGTTTTGAAAACAATGCTGCGTCGGATGGTTGGAGACCATAAATCCAACTGGGACCATATTCTTTTCTCCGCTCTTTGGGATTATAGGACTTCGGTAAAACAACTACTAGTTTCACACCCTTCCATCTTGTCTATGGAATAGAAGTTGTCTTGCCTATTCAGTGTCAAATTCCATCCTTGAAACTTGCCATCGAACTTCTCCCAGACACTTCCACAAAGGAAGAAATATTTCTCTACTTGAACAACCTTGACGAAACTAGAAGAGATGTTGCCTTAGCCAATGAGGCACACAAGAAACACGTCAAGGCGCAGTATGACAAGTCTGTCCAACCTCGTGCCTTTAACGAAGGTGACTAGTCTTAACCTATGATCAGAGATATGACAAACTAGGGAAAGGGAAGCTCAAATCCATGTGGTATGTTCCTTTCGTTATTTCCAAAGTTCTAGAGAAAGGGGCATATGAGCTCGTGGACTATAATGGAATCCCCTTAGGAAAACCTCACAATGGGTTGAACCTGAAGAGGTACTATGCCTAGATATTTCTTGTATAGTACCTTGTATATATGTATATTACTTGACTTTTAGTGTGCTTAAGCATTTTCAATATGGTTTTGAGTTTAGTGTCTGTATCTGTTTATACCATGTTTTGGTCGTGCAAAGAAGATGGTTTTCTACGGCTTCATTGATGGTACTTGCTACCACACCTTGAATCTTGCCTCAGCTGCTTGGTTTCTCTATTCCCTAGCATATGATTTGGTCAGTTTAGGAGCGGTTTGTATTGGTTCCGCTACCAACAATATCGTCAAGTATCGAGCAGTCATAGGTCTTCTGACTAAAGCTTCCTCCCAAGATGTTCATAAATTGGTAGTCTTGATGGACTCACAACTAGTGGTTTTCCATTTAAAAAATGTCTATACCATTAGGAATCCCATGCTTCTCCGTCTCTTCTGGAGGGTACGTTTATTGGAGAGGTCATTTGAAGCTATTTCCTATAGGCATATCCCTAGGGAAGATAATGCAGTTGCCGACTCATTGGAAAATTACATCCTAGACTGGCCTATCACCCATTCATGACATGGAAATCAAACATGCTTCACTGTAAATAAACTATAAAAGACACATAAAACTCATACAAATACATTTGCCATTTGAGAGATATAAACACCAAAAGTAGAAGTTTGTGTGTATATATATATATATAAACATGTTTTACAAAAAATAGGTCACGAGACCTCATCTGAAGCGCTCAGGATTTCAAGAAAAAATCATCATACAAAAATCATCAAGCTATATATCATCTTTTAGTAAATACATCATGCAGCCTATCATCTAGTGATTATTGTGGTAACACATGACCACCTAGGCTACTCGATGTAGCAGTCCACTAAAATGACCCAGTACTCTCGTAGTGGGCCTCTGGTACTTTAGTGGGAGGTCATCGATCGAGGCATATGGGATGTCTAGAGTTAACCTATTGAGGTTCTCCTCTAGCTCCCCTGTCACATCATCGCCCTGTGGGACAAAATGAGCTCTGTCTCACCTATCTATTAGGGAGGATCCTCCAGGTTGTGCTACTCCAACATCTGCATGAAAACATTTAAGTCTCATTACTACACATAAAAAATATAAAAAATTAAAACATAAAAACACAATTTCCATTTTAGGGTTTTTTTTATTACCAATATTGCCCCACTATCCACTAGGTGGAAGCGATAGATCAGAGTCACCACTGAAGTCAGTGCCCACATATGCATAGTCCTCAACCATGAGGAGCTGGTCTCTCAGCCATCGGAAAATGGGTCTCCAAACATCACATTTTCTCTACCTACCCCTATGCGGGCCATGATCTGGACCCACCTCAGCATGCGAGGGTCTCTCGCCCTCAAATCTATAAAAACTACCTAGGGTCTCATTTGGGGAACCCGCTCGAAAAATAAACATTATAGAATGGATCCAAAACCAAGCTGCTTTAGCTCCCCCTACCGACACTTAGGAGCTGATATTTGAAAATTAGAAGTAGAGCTTCTGCCTAGTTGAATACTGTGGGAACCATGGCCTCTATAGCGTAGAGCATATGAGCTCTAGATGCCTGATGTACCCCTTGGCTCCCTGCCACTCTCTGCATGGTAAACAAAACTGTGTGAAGAGGGCCATCAACCACTACTTTTATGGGAATTTTCTTCCCCGATGTTTTGGTCTCGAGAATACAATGGCGATTTATCAGTTCCTGGGTGGTGATTTCCCCTCCATGGGAACCAGTTAAAGAGATGGGAGCACCCAATCTCGATAGGCCTATCAAGAAGTAGATATCTTCTATTTCAATTTTCAATACATGAGAACCCACCACAAAATACTGTTGCTACGGATTCCACATACAAAGAATATACTCTAGTAAGCACTCATGTGACACCATGCTGGGTGTGCAAAAAAACTTTAGAAGACCACAGTCTCTAAACACGGCTATACAACCCATGTTTCGTTTGACAAATGCATCATCATTGTCATGTTGCCTCTATTTCCAAATAACTATTTTTTATCAATGAGAACCTGTCAAAAACCATCACAAGGCCAATTAGAAACATCATCAACCATTTAAATCATAAAAAACCATCTATTTTGGCTTGTAAATGTATTTTTATTTACCCACGGTCGGCACTGCCTGATTCCAATTGGGGACAGGCAGTGGCACTGCCTGTGTGAAGTGTTTTAGTTGCAGTTCTTGCGGGGTACCATTTATCCCGCAAAGGATAAGAGCAGTGCCTGCATTTATGGTTTTAGGGCTCACTCAAATAGCCCAAAACACCCCCAAAAATCAGAAATGAAAGCATAAAATGAAATAGCAAGGTTCAATCTTTTACCGAGAACTGACGGTGCATAAATCCGATAGTAGATGCTCTTGGAATCACCAACTGAAAATCTGACCAAGAAACTTCTCCAAAGGCTCTCCACTATTGGTAAAATGGTAAAATGTTTTATTTTTTACTATTTACATAACTTTTATAAACATTATAGGTTTTGGCATGTCATATTTTTTAAAATATATCAGTCATGATCCTTTAATGTCGTTTATTGGAGAGTTTAACAGTTGTTTTTAAGTCATTGCAGGATAAAGAGCGGTAATAGTAAAAGTTTTGGGAGTTTGTTTTTGACTTTTTTGTACTACCATAAAATGAAAAAGGTATTTGAGCATTTATTGCGACACTTTGGTCATGCTATACAAACTTATCATCAAAGGTCCGAGTCATTTTCTGATTCTTTTCAGACTTGTAAAATCCCTCACCGTGAAAAGAGACCTAGTGGAGTCTTCTTTAAACTCTTTTCAGGCTCCTTAAATATGAAAAGATTGTTGAGTGATCTTGTATTTTTCACGCTCATTAAATCACTTGAAGAGTCATTCATCTAATGGTAGGTTATCACTTTTTTTGGTTCAAGTGAACTATTTACAAAAAAGGACCCTATGGAGTCTTCTTCCGTGGTCGTTCAAACTCTCTAAACATGAATGATACCGAGTTAACTTTCATTGGACTCGTTAAATTAAACATTGAGAGACCCCCTTTTGGGAAGGAATCCCTCCTCTCTCGGGTTCATTAAACATATGAGTTTGGAATTGTCTTTGGATGAGCTACAGTGAGTGTTTGTTACCCTCTTTGAACTCATAAAAATGAAAAGAGGCACTCATCCACCATGATGGGGAATTTATGGGAAGGGAATCATTTTGCAAATAAATGACAGTTTGTCGTTACCTTTAAACATGGCACTTGTCTGCATATCATTTCAGTCAATTGGGTATTCAGCTGATTTCCATGATGGTCAACTTTCACGAGTCATGTCACTCCTTTGATTCTTTCAAAAGAATGCATTGTCCACTATCGCACTATGTGTTTGTCTTGTCTAGTCATGCTGCCAAGTCTTTTGTCGTGCCACCCGATGTTCAAAGGGAAGTTGAAGAATTTTACCTCTGCATTCAAAACAATATTTATGTCAGTACTTTTGAGTCAGTCTTATGGTTACTTCATTCACATCATTTGAGAACTTTGTTCCGAGTTTCATGTCATTGATGTGGGATTCATCATGGCCCTCCTTCGATGAGACTATTCTTGTCGACATCAGCTCATAATTTGGGAAATAGTTTTAGAAACAAATTTAATACCTTGAGATCTGTATGCCTCAATGACAGATTCTCTCGCTCTCGACATAGGTTCATATCATTGACCTTTGATCGATCGAATAGACTCGGTGTTTGACATCAAGACATCTATTCACACTCATTAGATTGTACTAGGGTACCTTGCAAATCATTGACATCAATGGTGATCTCCCTCGCACTTGTTAATGGTTCACATCATTGGCTGATAATCAAGTGGTTTCTACCATGTTCGACTTTAGAACATTGTAATCACATGGATAGAATCATACTTTGTGGAAAACGAGATGAAGACCCTGGCTACTTATTTAGCATTCATTTATTTCCACAAGTTGCGATGGAGTTTTGTATATCAAGCATGGATCCACATTTGTATCGTCATGGCTATGCTCAAATTTGTGTATACATGATAGATATCTATGTTGTATGTCTAGTAGCTATGTCCAATTTTGAGTCCTCTATCACATGGATCTACGCTATATTCTAGTAGCCGTGGTTCTTTATTCCTCTCATGGATCTTCCTTGTATTGGTTTGCAACCATGAGTTGGTTACATTTTCCTATGAGTGAAAAGTATTGATGTATTGCAGATGCCTACTAGATGACACTCTCTGACCAAGCCTAATCTTACCTCGAAGTGACAACTTGTTCTCTGAAATATCTCACTTATTGTATCCCTCTAAGCCTCATGCTTTGGGGGCCATTCTGTTATACCCAAATCCTATCACCAACATGTGGTGAGATCCTTAACACCTATATTTTCCTTAAATCCCAAACTTGGAGTGGAAAACATGCTCTGGATATCAATTCTACATAAAAAACCCTAGCACCACTTTTCCCCTTTAGCTGATGAGCGATACCTTGTTTAGCACCACCTGAGTCTTGTTATAAAAAAAGAGGTGCCACCACGTATATCCTTTGTTCTTGAAGTGGTTCTTACCGTTCACTTCTCTGTCATAAAGGAACATAAGCGGTACCCTTGGTAAAATTTGAAAAAAAGAGGATTCTCGAGGCTTCTAGAACATGAGTCTCATGTCCTCCCTTATCCCTATCAAACTGGGTTGGTTGGAGTCGAGATCCCTCTTAGTAGGATATGATGGCCACCTCACCCACAATTATCTCAACTATCCCTATCCATTGAGCTCTATAAATACAAGCTCATGTCCCATAGTTGAGGGGGAGAACTCAATGCTAATGTTATGCTGTTGAATTGACTATCTATCCCAATCCATTGGAGAGCACAAGAGAGCAAGTTGGAGCTATCGGGGATGAGGTGTTTGTCTTGTGGAGTATTTTGTCAACACTAAGGCAATGGTTTTAAGATTCTTCATTCATTTCTTAATGCAAAGCTGATTTCTGTCCCACATATATGTTGTATTGATCTCGCATGTATCTGTTACTAGATTCCTTAGTAACTAGTATGGATGTGTGAATAATGTTATGGTAGCTTTGATGTTCTTGTTTGTTTGACATGTTATTCAGGTACACAAGTTCATCATCAAAGCATTATTCCAGGTGTTTACAACATTCAGGGAAGGTATTCATCCTTTGTCGTTCACTCATTTGTTCTGGATCTCAACCATTCAAACCAGAGGAACAACTTTGTCCATAAAAGGTGCAATATTCCTGACAAAAAAGGTCTATCTAATATTTCAATCTTTTTATTAGGAACAAATGAATGGTATTGGCAACTATTTTTCCCCTCGAATAGCTAAAAAACGTCGTTTAGGGCCTCAAAATGAACCTAGAAGTTTGGGGCCCAAAAAATAGTAGAAAAATAACTAGGAAACTGCCATAATGGACAATTGTTTTGAGCCAATGGAATAGGTGGGTTTCCATCGATATCCATTTGGATCAATCCTCCCCCGTTATGAGCCAATGGTATCCATTGTGTTAGATCTTGAATTGTGTGTTGAGTTGATCTCCTGGTGTGACATTTGTTGAAGTGCATAGGTTTTTTTTCTTTGACATCCCGAGAGGGATGTAATTGATATATGGATGATTTGTTTTGGATGAGCACTTTAAATGCGTGGCCTTGCACTATATAGCTACTTGAATGGATGAGAAAACAATGAATTTTTGTTCTTCTTGTTTCTGTTGAGCGAAGGGACCCTGTGTAAACGGTGTGGAGGTGAATAGGGATAACTTCTTAGTGTGGGAGCTTATCTTCCTACCCCGTGAGACTGTGGTAGGTGAAAATTTATCTAGTATGCGATAGAGTTTTCCTCCCAAAGTGACAATGAAAGTGGGAGGTCATGACTCATATATAGCATGACTCTTCTAAATATATGGTTATCCTAAAATAACATCACAGACTTCAAGTGTGGCCACATCACATAGTACCTCTTTTTTTAAAGGATTGATGCCATAAGGTAGGAGGAATTGTTGAGTAATGTAGATACCTCATCCCTAGATTATCATGTTGTAGGGTTGTGGATGTGGTGTTGTTGGAAGCTCCAAAATCTTAAATACTTTTGTTGAGATCAGGTTCTTTTGGTTTCCATTGTCAATACTAAAATGTAGTGGGATTCCCTTCACCTACATCTGCGAGTGGAAGAGGATGTCCTATGCCTCTGACTCTTCAAGATCCTCCATTTGAATCTATGTGGTAGTGATAGTGACAATGGGTTCTGCATCAATTATCTACTTCCCATGGCCAGCGGTTGTGACATTCAGTTTTGAATCAAAATAGGGATTTGATTCTGAATATTTGATCTCGACTACCAATGACTTCTTTGAGAGACATTCATTATTGTTGTGCCAATGGATTTTATGAAATTTGTACCACTTCTCAGTGTCCTTCTTTCTCTTTCCATTCCCCTTCTTTGTTTGTTGTGAAGACTGGTTGTACTTTCCTTGTCCTATGTTCTGTGGGATAGGGTTTCCCTTACCTTGCTCTGCAGTGGATTCGCAGGTTCAAAGTCTCACTTGTTCTTTTGCCAAAATTTCTTCTCAAATTTTAGAGCATATCGATAAGAGAATACAAGTGAACAGATGTCAAGGAATTCCATCTCAGTTCGAATGTACTGATCTAGACCACTGCGATATTTCAGTATCAGCTGCCACTCAGAATACTTGGTACCCAACTTCATGTGAAAGGTATGAATTTGTTGGTGTAATTTAACACCATCTACTCCATTTCTTTATGTAGAATGGTCCATTTGGTGTACTGGTCATCATAGTTTCCCACAGGGTAATATTGTTCCTTGACGACATCTATGAAAAAGGACCAAGTGGTATTTGTGTAAAACATTCTAGACTCGTCTGATGAATTTTCCTCCTATACCCCACCAATTTTGAACATGGGGGAATCCCTTAAGGAGCCCAAAGGTGATATTTTCCTTGTCAAACAAAATTTGGACCAATAAATACCCTTCTAGAACATTCAACAACTTATATAGGGAATCAATAGTGATTTGGCCTTCAAATAAAGGAATAACAAAGTTAACTTGTACCTTGAATGGGGTTTCATCTCCGAAACGCTTGCTCGTTGAAGGTGCATTCACCACTGCCGACATTTGTATAAGGATCTAGGAGAAACTATCCATCATCTCATTCCTCTGTCGTGCAAGGGATTCCTTGAGAAATGACTTGATAGGATCTCATGCTCTGTCGTCTCTCTTTTATTCTGCTTTGGGAAGTCGTTTGGGGAGACAAGAGTGATCTTCCTGTTGATGTATTTGTAACTTTGGAATGTATTCACCTATGTATCTTATGTCTTGTACCACAATGTTTATTCTGGGATGTGCTTGTAATGTAATTGAGTCATGCCATGCCTCGATGTTTCTATCGGGAGGATCTATAATGTAAACAAGTCATGTCAAGTCATTGTGGGTAACCCTCCTATTATTCAAGGTTTAAAGTCCCCGCAGTTCCAGGGCACTAGGGTTGTTAGACTCACCTAGTGAAGTCGGCCCTAGTAGGATTTCGTCAAGTTAGGAATTAGTATAAATAGAGAGCTAGCCTCTCTATTTATCACACACTCACTCAAACTCAGTTGTAGCACATAGCTGAGGAAGAAGAAGACACTGGAGCTAGGAAGAAAGAGGTTACTGCTGTCGGGAGATCACCTTACTATTTTTGGGGCTTTTCTATTTGGTGTTGATTCTATCTCTAAGGAAGTTGTGGGGTTTTCTCCATTTATGGTTTACCTGAGGAAAACATTGTGTTCATTGTTTCTTGTGTTTGATTGATGTGCTTATTATTCTCTCAATTAAAGATCCTAATAATGCTAGATTAATGTTAAAAATATAACATGGTATTAGAGCTAACCTGAGAAGAAGACACTATGCGGCTGCGGGAACTACGACTTCCTACTTTGTGGATCTCTCTCCACAGATTTTGAGAAAAAGAAGATTGGAATGACTCTCCTCCCTAGGGTGCATCTTTTTGTCGAAGCAGAATCCAATTCTGAGGTTTTTTAGGTTTGGACCCAACACTATTGCAAGAAATTAAGGCTTTCCATAGAAGTGGAATTTTTTAGTGAGCCCAGGCCTAGATTGATCTCCTCCACAAAATCGAAGTTAGGGATCAAGGTCAAAGAATTTGGTTGGACAGAAATCCAGAAAAGAAAAACCCTAATTTTCTCCTAAACCATCCCTACAGAATTCAACTCCAAATCCATATCCGACATCTTGACCTCGTAAGATCTAAATCTTTTGTATTTCCATTTGAGGTTCTTAGTTAAGATGTCTCATCATACCAAGCTTGATGAAAATCTTGAGGGAGATGATAAATTTTGAGCTTAGAAGTATAGGATCTCCCTAGTCCTGGATGACAATGAGTTAGACTCCTACATTAATGAGGAGATTCTAGTTCCAGAGGGAGATGAGGCGAAGGCCTTACATAAGAAGAAGTTGGTTATGGAAAAGAGGATTATTGCTGATCCAATCAAGGATCACCTCATACCACAGGTGTCCTCCCTAAAGACAACTAAAGCTATGTTCGATGCCATAACCAAATTGTTTGAAGGAAAGAACATAAACCGAAAGATGACCTTGCGGAACCAGTTGAAGAATGTGAAGATCCAGAATGTAGAAACCATCTAGTCTTACTTTACAAGGGTTTATCAGATCAAAGAAAAATTGGAAGCAGTAGATGAAGAAGTGGAGAATGCAGAGATTGTAATGGCCACCTTCAATGGTCTCCCTAGGACATGGGACTCTTTCATTCAAGGGATTTGTGCCAGAAAGAAGTTAGTCAAGTTCAGCAGACTATGGGAAGAATGCTCTCAATAATAATCTCAGATAGTAGCTCGAGAAGAGAAGATGGGAAGTGAATATCAAGCTCTCATAGTACAATCCAAGAAAACCAGATCTAGACACCACAAAAGTAAGTACTCTCATCAAAGGAATAACTTTAGAAGACCTAGAGATAAATCTAAGTTCATTTGCTATACATGTGATGAAAGAGGACACTTTGCTAGAGATTGTCCTAATAACAAAAGTAGCTCTCACAAGAAGAAGGGAAACAAGAGAAGACATCATGCTCATGCTGCAGAGGATGATGAACCTTCCACAAAGAGAAACAAACAAGTCAGTGATGATTCTTCAAGTGATGAAGAATATGTTTCGATCTTCTCTCTCATGAGAACTATCACACATGGCAGCAATGATTGGCTTATAGACAGTGGTGCTTCCAAACATATGACAGGATTCAAGGAATCCTTTGTGAAATTATCTGAACATGAATCACCTAACAAGGTGAAACTCGGAGATGACTACCAGTATCCAATAAAAGGTAGTGGTGAATCCTCATACAAGATATACTCTGAAAAGTCTATCGATATGAAAGATGTATTGTTTGTACCTGGACTAAAGAAGAACCTCCTCTCCATATCTGCATTAGATGTAAAAGGAATGAGGGTTACATTTGTAGATGGCCAAGTCCTCATGTGGCTTAAGGGAAAGTCTTTCTATGATGCAGTAGTGATTAGGGAATAAGAAGGAGGACTATACAAATTGAAGGGCCAACCAGAACAAGCTTTGGTTCATGACTCAGTAGAACCAAATGAGCTTTGGCATAGAAGGCTTGCACATGTACACTACAGAGCACTACCACTTGCAAGCAAAGTTGTTGAAGGACTACCAAAAATGTAGACAAAACATGAAGGTGTATACAAAGGATGTGCGAAAGGGAAGAACACAAAGAAGACATTTCCAAGTAGCGAGAGCAAAGCAAAAGGAATCTTGGAAATCATCCATTCCGATGTATGCGGTCCAATGTCATCCAGTTCACTAAGAGGGTATGCATACTATTTTTCTTTTATTGATTATTTTTCTAGAAAGGCATGGATATACTTTATGAAGAACAAAGATGAAGTATTCAGCAAGTTCAAGGAATTCAAAGCCTTGATTGAGAACCACACTGAAAACAAGATCAAGACCTTTTGATCATATAATGGCGAAGAATTCACATCAAATGAATTCAAAGAGTTATGCAAATACTCATGGATTAACAGGGAGTTATCCACTCCATATAATCCACAACAGAGTGGGATTGTTGAAAGTAAGAATAGAACTATCATGGAAGCTGCAAGAGCTATGCTTCATGATCAAGATCTTCCTATGCATCTATGGGCAGAAGCTGCCAGAACAACAGTGTATGTACAGAACCGTACTCCACACAGAGTACTCTAGAACAAGACTCCTGAAGAAGTCTTCTCTGGAAAGAAACCAGAAGTCAGCCATCTCAGAATATTCGGTTGTCCTGTGTACATACACATTCCAAAAGAAAAGAGAATGAAGTTAGATCCTTCAGGAAAGAAGGGTATATTTGTGGGATACTCTGAAAGCTCGAAGGCTTACAGAATATACTTCCCAAGGTTCAAGAATATTGACATTATCAGAGATGTGACATTTTATGAAGATTCATCCTACATCAAATCCAGGCAGAAACCAACTAAAGAAACTGAAGAAATAAGAGCAACTAGAGTCCATGATACAACCATGAACAAAGAAATTCAAGAAGAAGATCGAGAATTAGAATAACCTCAAGAACCTGTAGATCCACCTCTAGAGAAGAATCCTCATAAGAGGAAACCTACTTTGGTACGTGAAATTATCCAAGGTGCAGAAAGATATGGAGCTTCAGAAGAAACACCCAGAGGAAGAAAGAGAACTAGGTCATGTTCCAGTTATGTAGCCTTGCTATGTGACATTATTGATAAAGAACCTTCCAACTATGAAGAAGCAGAAGAATGGAAAGAATCGAAGGATGCTATGATCGAAGAGTATCAATTGATCATGAAGAATGATGTCTGGGATGTTGTCCCAAGACCAGAAGGGAAGTCCATTGTAACTTCCAAATGGATCTACAAGATCAAGCATGCTACAGATGGCAGCATCGAGAAATATAAAGCAAGATTTGTGGTGCGTGGTTTCTCCCAAAAAGAAGGAATAAATTATGAAGAAAACTTTGCACCTATATCTAGATACACTTCCATCAGATTAGTAGTTTCTCTAGCTGCAGTGATGAAATGGAAGATACACCAAATGGATGTCAAGACTGCTTTCTTGAATGGTGTAGTAGAAGAGGAAGTGTATGTGGAACAACCACTCAGTTTTGAGACACATGACAAGGAATCTCATGTGTGTAGATTGAAGAAAGCCCTGTACAGTTTGAAATAGGCACCCATGACATGGTACGGTATAATTGATGGTTTGTTATCTAGTTTGGGATTTACCAAGAGTAAAGTAGCCTCTAGCCTTTACTACAAGGTTGAAGATGGCAATCCAGTGATACTCCTACTATATGTAGATGATCTATTTGTAACATGTATGGATGGGTTGATTGCTGATACGAAGGGGAAACTTGCTGCCGAGTTTGAAATGAAAGACTTGGGTATGATGCACTATTTATTAGGCATGGAGGTGTGGTAGAATGCGGATGGAATATTCCTTGGACAAGGGAAGTATGTAGTAGAGATTCTGAAGATATTTGGAATGATGGACTGCAAGGCCATAACCACATATATGGCATCAAACCTGAAGCTATTGAGTGATGCTTCATCAGAAGCGGTTAATGCTATGATGTATCATCAGATGATTGGGTCCTTGATGTACTCGATGAACACGAGACTAGATATTTTCTTTGCTGTGAACACCTTGATCCAGTTCTTGACAGATCCAAGACATGTTCACTTGATTGCTGCAAAGCATATTTTGAGGTACCTGAAGGGTATAGTTGACTCTGGGATCAAGTACATGGCAAATCAAAAGATTAACCTGGAGGGTTATGTTGATTCAGATTGGGCTGGTAGTGCCATCAATAGGAAGAGAAATTCAGGATGTTGTTTCAATATGGGATTAGGTGTGATCTCTTGGCTTAGAAAGAAGCAATCCTGTGTGGCACTAAGTACTGCTAAAGCAGAGTATGTTGCAACTTGTTCAGCTAGTTGTGAGGCAGTATGGCTAAGGAAGCTACTATCTGATTTATTTGATCTCCAAATGGATGCTACTTGTATATATTGAGACAACCAGAGTTGTGTGAAGTTGTTAGAGAACCCTGTGTTCCATGACAAGTTGAAGCATATCGAGATCAAGTATCACTATATCAGGGATATGGTGTAGAGAGGAGCAGTGAAGCTCCAGCATGTTGCAATGGAGGAACATATAGCTAATGTATTGATGAATCCATTGGATAGAGTGAAGTTCGAGTACTTCAGGGAGAAGCTTGGTGTTCTCCAGATTGAGGTTCCCTTCAAGGGGAAATGATGAGACGTAGAGACATTTTGACATGGTGAGAGGATTAGGTTCCTTCCATGCAGATGTAAGGGCTAAATGCCATTCTTAGAATGGAGGAACCTAGTTGGTTACCAGGAATACTCAGTCTGGGACTTAGGGTCGTTCTAGTATGACTATAGGATGTAGTCTTACATGATCAGATGTGAGCGCATGGACATTCTGATGTGATTGAGGGATGTGTTCCCACTTGATCAGATATAAGGGATGATGCCATTCTCTAGGAGAGTGGAGGCACCTGGTCAGTTACCAGGAATCCTCAGTATGGGACTGAGAACCCTTTTGATGCGATGTGTTTACACATGGTCGAATGTAAGTGTAGAGCCTTTCTGAAAAGATGAGGTCGGATGTAAGTGCTGAGCCATTCTAGCGCGATGTGTTTACACATGGTCATATGTGAGTTTTGTGCATTTCTGACAATATGGGGTCGGATGTAAGTGTAGAGCCTTTTTGACAAGATGAGGTTGTATGTAAGTGCTGATCCATTCTAGCGCGATGTGTTTGCACATGGTCAAATGTGAATGTTGGGCCTTTTTGACAAGATGAGGTCATATGTGAGTGTTGGGTGTGCCTTTCTAACAAGATGAAGTCAGATGTAAGAGCTGGGCGGGCCTTTCTAACTTAGGGTCAGATATAAGTGATAAATACCTACATGAAGGGTAGGCCTACAACCAGCATGAAAAATGGCTGGCTCTATAGAACTTCATGTGACGAGAAGAATTGAGAGATAGCTCCATTCTGAGATAGCACCGATGATGATGATCCAGATCAAGTGATGATCCATATGTGATGATGATCCAGATGTGATGATGATCTAGACTTGATGATGATCCATATCAAGTGATGATCCATATTTGATGATGATCCAGCAGTGATGATCCAGTAGTCGTGATGATCCAGATTCCGCGATGGAGAAGACTTGAAGAAGAAGGTAACTTAGAAGATGACTTGAAGATGAAGAAGACTTGAAGATAAAGAAGACGAAGAAGATGAAGAAGACAAAGAAGAATTGAAGATGAAGACAACTTGAAGATGAAGTTGCCGAGATGATCCAGTCGATATAGAGAAGAAGACCAGTGCTGAAAATTGTGTCGAAAGAATACCTTCCTAGTTAAGAGGGGGTGTTGATGTATTTCTAACTTTGAAATGTATTCACCTATGTATCTTATGTCTTGTACCCTGATGTTTATTCTAGGATGTGTCTGTAATATAATTGACTCATGTCATGCCCCGATGTTCCGATCGGGAGGATCTATAATGTAAACAAGTGATGTTAAGTCATCATGGGTAACCCTCCTATTGTTCAAGGATTAAAGTCCTCACAGTTCTGGGGCACTAGGATTGTTAGACTCACCTAGTGAAGTCGTTCCTAGTAGGGTTTAGTCAAGTCAGGAATTAGTATAAATAGAGAGCTAACCTCTCTATTTATCACATGCTCACTCACACTCAGTTGTAGTGCATAGCTGAGGTAGAAGAAGAGACTGGGGCTGGGAAGAAAGAGGTTATTGCTGTCGGGAGATTACCTTATTGTTTTTGGGGCTTTGCTATTTGGTGTTGATTCTATATCTAAGGAAGTTGCGGGGTTTTCTCCATTTATGGTTTCCCCGAGGAAAAACATTGTGTTGATTGTTTCTTGTGTTTGATTGTTGTTCTTATTATTCTCTCAGTTAAAGATCATAATAATGCTAGCTTAATGTTAAAAATATAACACTTCCCCAAGTGAGACTAGTTCGAGACCCAACTCTCTATACCCTAACCTGGTCGAGGACATGCACTAAGAAACAATTAAAGAGAAGATTGCTCTGATACATTTTGATCTAGATTTATGTGAGAACAAAATGAAATAACATATTTAACATCGTAAACACATACATATTGAAATGAAAACAAATATGCAATAAACACATATTCTATAAAATGGAGGAAATAGAAAAAACTGTAAATACAATAGCTATAATGGTGATAGCTATCTATGGGAAGAGATGTGGCTTCTATGCTCATTTGTGCCAAGTTGAATACAAAATGAGCCCCAAATTTCCTGTTTATAATAAGCATTAGGGAGAGAACCCCAAAAGTCCAAAACATAACCCTAGAAGATGAACCGTCAAAACGTTTGCGACCCCAAGGTGGTTAGTTGAACAATCAACTTCCAAGGGTCATAACTTTTGTATACAATATCAGAATTGGGTGGTCGATAGACTGTTGGCAACCATTTGGCCGCTTGAATCACCAAAAAATATCATTTAGGGCCTCAAAACAACCCCAAAAGTTTGGGACCCAAAAAATTGTAGAACAATAACTAGGAAACTGCCACAATGGACAATTGTTTTGAGCCAAGCATTAGTACAAAATGAGAAATTAATGACTAAAACTATGACTAAAATAAGGCTATAAACGACTATTTTTGAGTCGGCGACTGTAATACCCCAATTTTGACCCTATTTGCATTAAAAGATACATGATGTATATTTTGTAATTAATTGTGGTGAGGAGCTAAAGCTAAAAGCCCCACCATCAATTTGATTGTGTATGTTTCAGTGGTAGGGATTGTTGCCGATGGTATATCGTGCCATTCGGAATATTATAGTTTTGACATCATATAAATACGCACATCAAATAAATAAACCCACAGCCAGATACTATGGTGCAATGTTAAATGAAAAGGGCATGATTCCTAAGGTTAAGGGGGGAGTTGTATAACCCATGGGGGCCATTGGGTGTTTACCATGTGTCACCTTAGTTATTCTATTGTTATTGGGGGCAGCTATGGGCTGGCAGGAAACCACTACACTCACACTTGCGCTCTCTCCGTGACACATTGGTCGATTGTTCTGTCCACTCTCCCCATCACCGCCCGTTCATTTTCCTCATGTCGAGCTGAGTTAAAAGGATCCACGATCCATGGATTGGTGGTTCGGTTCTCCTTTCTCTCATCGGCTATTTCCTTTGCCTCACACATCGATTGGTATCTGGGTATGATATTGCTTCGGCCTATACAGAGAATGGATTTCCCCACTTTTGGGATGAGTGTGGTCTGTTTAGGTTTTTTCCTCATCGCTTTGTTCTTCCTCCCATAGTGAGTCATGTCGTTCACTCTCCTCATGATTTCCCCATCATTTTGATGAATCCTCACATACAGGCTGGAAATGGGATGGTTTCCCTCATGCGGGAGTTGGGGACTATGATCTCACGCGGCGAGATGGAAGGTGGCCTGAGAGGCACGATTCTGATGTGTGTATGCTTTCCCTGTCAATGCTGGGAATCCATCTTCTCCCCATCTGCGGTGTGTAAGTTCATGCTTTTTCTCCATATCGATTGTGGTCTGCGTTTATGTTTTTCCTTTGTCTAAGATTGAGAATCGGACTTCTCCCCTATTTTGGGACTGTGTAATGTTTCCACCATTTTCATTGTGAGTTTGGGGCTGATGTCTTCCCCTAGTTTTGGGTTGCTTCTTGGTTGTTGAGGCTACAAATTTCCTTTAGGGATTGTTGCTGACTTGTTTTGGCCTCGGTAGGGCCAAGAACAACTATGAAGCATGGTTTGACCTAAACTGTGTTTCACCTTTTGGTTTGGGGTTTTCACCCTATTGTCTTTGCCTTCTTCATAGAGCTGTGAACTGTTTGTTTTACTATGGCATGCAGTGGTTGGTATTTGGACTATTGAGAGTAGGATTAGAGGCTGGGTATGCTTGAGAAAACTGGTGTTTGGAGCCACTCAGATAGAGTTAGACTTCTGGATTTCTTCTCCAAAACCCTTGAAGAGTATTGGAAAGGGAATTCAGGGCTTGAGGAACTGTGAAGGAGAGAAAGGACTGATTCCTGGTATCTCCATTGAGGCCACCACCTTAGCATTTAGCCATTCCTAGGTCCTTGATGGCCTGATAAACCTTACTGTGTGGGATTGGCTAATTTGTGTACCTTGGCTATGTGTAAGCCTGCTTTGACCCTTATTCCTTGAGGACTCATGCCCAGCTCGGGGGTGGTAGTGTTGCTGAGAGATTGATGAGCACGCTGGCCTATGGTTGGGTGGAACGTTGCAGCGACGTATCTGGTTGTGGGATGAATCCTGTTTAAGATAAATATTCTTGACTATTTCATCTCTACATTTATATTACTAATTAATGAATATAATGAACATGTGGCATGCTTGATTGAATGTATGTTTGCTTCCGCTATGTATATGAAGGATTATGCATCTTAATATGTTTTATGTTTTAAGAATTTTATTTCAGCATTATATGCCTGTTCATGTTCATGGGGCTATTTTTCCCGTATGTTTGGTGATAGTAGCATCCTCTTCGCCGATTTGAGGGTCAGGGACATTACAGTATGGTATCGGAGCTCTGGTTGCAACATGGGCCTGAATGGGCCGTGAAGATGTAGTGACAGAGATTATGTGGTAGAATTTGGGCCTCAAAGGGCCATGAGAAACAATTAACAGAGGTAGGTTTCCTACTGCCCATAATAAACCAGGAAAAATGGGTGAAGACAAGAAAATTCACAAAATTTTCTAAGTGCCAGAATGTCGGCTCATTGGAAAACTTAGTGAGTAGTTCTTCCGATGCAGTGGAGCACTTAGTGGGAAGGCCACCCGACGAATGGTAATCGAAAAGAAATTGAGGAAAGGTTGCATTCGTCGACCATCGGCTCATTGGACAACTTAGTGTGAAGTTCCTCCGACACGGTGGAAATGTTAGTTTGAAGCCCACCCGACGGCGGAAGGTTTTGCAAAATTTTGTTTAAGTGTTAAAATCATCAGCCATCGGAACATGTTAGTGGTATTCATCATCAATGAATAGTGCAATGAATTAGTGGTTCAAGCACCACTGTTGTGGAATCCTAGTGCACTAATCCTCTGACGAATACAGGTTTCGCCTACCGATGCCGCGATGGTTGTGTTTCAGTCGCTGATCGAAAGGGATCAAGGGATTGTAAACCTATCGTTGTGGATAACTAGAGGACTATCCTTTCGATGAATAGAGCCTCTGAATGTAGACATAGTAAACAAAGTTCAAAAATTTCTCTAAGTAACGAAATCATCGGCCATCGGAAGACGTTAGTGGTTCATGCGCCCGCCATTGCAGAAGCCTAGAGCACTAGTCTTCTAATGAGGAAACGTTCCGACTATCGATGCTGATGTGCTTCAACCCGTTGGTTGGAAATCATTAGCGGATTGGGCCGTCGATCATAAAAGGTACGAATTTGATAAGCCACAGTTGCGGCTGCTGATTGAACTAATCCGCTGATGCACTAATCCTTCCAATTGTTGATGTCGAGGTGTTTAGTGAACATTAGTTCCGGGTTCATAAGTAGAGTGGTGACAAACAGTTTCTTGATCGCCAATGAATAGAATATAGTTGAGCTGATGAAGGGGCTGAAAGGAAGACTAAAGAGAAAAATTTTGAAATTTTTTCTAAGTTGTAGAATCATTGGCCATCGGTGATGGCTAGTTGATCACATCGCCGATGCTTATATGATTCAGTTGTCGATGAGCTACATCGAATAAAGTCAGTTGATCGAACATCTACCATTGCGTATGATTAGTAGACTATTCCACCGATGGACATTGTTCCGACCGCCGATAGAACCATGGTTGCAGAAAGCATAGAAATATCATGGGCCATCATTGCGGCCACATAAAGAACTAATCACCCAATGAGAATCCGAGTGTTGATGCCACAAAAGACTATTCATTTGGACCATCGACAAAGTCGTGAGCTATGGAAGACATAGGAATATTGTGGGTCGTCGTTGCGGAAGCCAAAAGGACTAACCGTCTGATGCATAGGGCACCCAGTCGCCAATTCAGCGGTTAGGCAGATGAAATTAGACCTATGAATCACCGATGAAACTCAAAACAGTAGACCACTGCAGGGCCGATATGGCATAAGGGAATAGACAATCGACCCACTGATATAGCAGAGAAAGTTATAGGTTTCAACCACCGAAACGCCGGGAGATTAATAAGGAGAAGATCCAATTAGAATAAAAATTTGAAGAGTATAAAGTCATCAGAATTTTTTTTACGATTAGGCCGTCGATTGAAAGGAATCAAAGGATTTTGAACCCGTCGTTGCAGCAGTCTAAAGCACTATCTGCCCGATGGATAGTAGGCCCGATAGATGATAGATGTCAACGAAAACCATAGTAATATCACGTTCCGCTGTTGTGACTGCTCAAGGGACTACACATCCGATGAACATATGATTTTATCGTCGATACAGATCGGTATTTTAATAATTTTACTACCAAAAAACTGGAGAGAAGTAAGCAAACAAACCGTCGATGAACTAGGTGTTTTGACCACCGAAGTATCGGAAAGATATCTGGGAAGAGGTCCGATTGGGCCGAAGGAAATTGGGGTTTTTGAGAGAATTTCTTAGTGTTTTTTCAAGCACGTTTCAACTACCTTTCAGTAGGATTTCAGCACATTTCAGCAGACTGTCAGTGGTCACAGGGATGAAAAGGAAGAAAACCCTAGGTGACTAAAGTTAGCATTCCCGACCAAAATACAGTTGTTTGTTTTGCCATCATTCTAAGAAGTGGTGTGGTTTTCACACCCGAGGTCAGAATGAAGCATGTGAATGTGGAAATTGAACCCAGGTGTTAGAACAATTACACTCACAACAATTGATAATTACACATGCAAATTACTCACAAAGGAGACTGAATATGGAGCAGAACACTAATCTGTATTGAATAAGCATACAATATCCAACCCTGTGAAGTCATAGGCTTCCACAATAAATAATTACATGAGAGATTCGAATGCATAAGGATTCCATTCGAATTTGGTCAAAATTAGGCTTACTAAATCTAAGCAAATCCCCCATAGGTGCATAAAGCAGTTTCCAAATCTGTCTAGGAGCTCACAAATTGGAAAAATCAATTATGCAAGATAATAGATGATGGAAGGACAACTCATACTTGCTTTTCTTAGGATAAAATAGTGGAGGATGATGAGGACAAAAAACAAGTTAACTTCACCGAGTTAAACTTTCCCAATTGCCTTAAAACTCAGAAAAAGCAGGCAATAAAGCAGAAAAAGCAAACATGCACTAGGAAGGCCAGGAATAAAGTAGATTTGATTCCAAGTGGTTTTCCAAGCACTCCATGAATCAAATTTATCAATTTTGACCACTTCGGATGTGTGGAGGACAACTTGCATAAGGTGGAATATGGAAACTAGGAAAATAAGACAAAAAATGGATTAATTAATGTCTAAGGTAGCTAACTATGGGTTGATTATTCTAACACCCCCCCTTAAGCCTGACTTATGTGTAACATATAAGAAAATTATAGGGCCTAGAAACAAGTCTTAGTCACCCTTTACATACTGCATGTCCATTTAACCAAGGAAAGAGGCAAAAACCCAGTGGGAAAAATCCTCCTTTAAACATGTACAGTAAAACAAAATTTGAAAATATTGTCATCACTCATGCTTCATAGCAAGATAAAAAATCCCCATCAGTGATTTGAGATTGCTGAATGTCTTCTCACAAAAAAAATTGGTGAAGATATCTACTACTTGTTTTGAAGATGAACAAAAGAGTAGGTGAATGGTGCCATCATGCACATGATGTCTGATCTAGTGCATATGGATCTCAATGTGTTTGGTTCTCTGTTTCTGAACTAGATCATTGCAGGTTCGAATGGTACTCTGATTATCATAATAGATAGTATTTGAATATTCTGATTCAAAGCCACACTCACCAAGTAACCCCTGCAACCATAAACATTGAGTTGCTGCATTTACAACTCCTATGTACTCTGCTTCTGTAGATGAGAGTACTTCAAGGAGAAGCTTGGTGTTCTCTAGATTGAGGTTCCCTTCAAGGGGAAATGATGAGACCTAGAGACATTTTGACATGGTGAGAGGATTAGGTTCCTTCCATGCATATGTAAGGGCTGATCCATTCTGTCATGGTGAGAGGATTTCGTTCCTTCCATGTCAGATGTGAGTGCTAATCCATTCTAATGTGACTGTAGGATTGGTTCCTACATGATCAGATGTAAGGGATAAATGCCATTCTTAGAATGGAGGAACCTAGTTGGTTACCATGAATACTCAGTCTGGGACTTAGGGTCGTTCTAATATGACTATAGGATGTAGTCTTACATGATCAGATGTGAGCGCATGGACATTCTGATGTGATTGAGGGATTTGTTCCCACTTGATCAGATATAAGGGATGATGCCATTCTCTAGGAGAGTGGAGGCACCTGGTCAGTTACCAGGAATCCTCAATTTGGGACTGAGAACCCTTTTGATGTGATGTGTTTACACATGGTCGAATGTAAGTGCAGAGCCTTTCTGACAAGATGAGGTCGGATGTAAGTGCTGAACCATTCTAGCGCGATGTGTTTACACATGGTCATATGTGAGTGTTGTGCATTTCTGACAAGATGGGGTCGGATGTAAGTGTAGAGCCTTTTTGACAAGATGAGGTTGGATGTAAGTGTTGATCCATTCTAGCGCGATGTGTTTGCACATGGTCAAATGTGAATGCTGGGCCTTTCTGACAAGATGAGGTCATATGTGAGTGTTGGGTGTTCCTTTCTGACAAGATGAAGTCAGATGTAAGAGCTGGGAAGGCCTTTCTAACTTAGGGTTAGATATAAGTGATAAATACCTACATGAAGGGTAGGCCTACAACCAGCATGAAAAATGGCTGGCTCTAAAGAACTTCATGTGACGAGAAGAATTGAGAGATAACTCCATTCTGAGATAGCACCGATGATGATGATCCAGATCAAGTGATGATCCATATGTGATGATGATCCAGATGTGATGATGATCTAGACTTGATGATGATCCATATCAAGCGATGATCCATATTTGATGATGATCCAGCAGTGATGATCCAGTAGTCGTGATGATCCAGATCCCGTGATGGAGAAGACTTGAAGAAGAAGGTAACTTAGAAGATGACTTGAAGATGAAGAAGACTTGAAGATAAAGAAGACGAAGAAGATGAAGAAGACAAAGAAGAATTGAAGATGAAGACAACTTGAAGATGACATTGCCTAGATGATCCAGTCGATATAGAGAAGAAGACCAGTGCTGAAAATTGTGTCGAAAGAATACCTTCCTAGTTAAGAGGGGGTGTTGATGTATTTCTAACTTTGGAATGTATTCACCTATGTATCTTATGTCTTGTACCCCAATGTTTATTCTAGGATGTGTCTCTAATATAATTGACTCATGTCATGCCCTGATGTTTCGATCGGGAGGATCTATAATGTAAACAAGTGATGTCAAGTCATCATGGGTAACCCTCCTATTGTTCAAGGATTAAAGTCCTCACAGTTCTGGGGCACTAGGGTTGTTAGACTCACCTAGTGAAGTCGTTCCTAGTAGGGTTTAGTCAAGTCAGGAATTAGTATAAATAGAGAGCTAACCTCTCTATTTATCACACGCTCACTCACACTCAGTTGTAGTGCATAGCTGAGGAAGAAGAAGAGACTGGGGCTAGGAAGAAAGAGGTTATTGCTGTCGGGAGATTACCTTATTGTTTTTGGGACTTTGTTATTTGGTGTTGATTCTATATTTAAGGAAGTTGCAGGGTTTTCTCTATTTATGGTTTCCCCGAGGAAAAACATTGTGTTGATTGTTTCTTGTGTTTGATTTCCATGCTTGCTATTCTCTCAGTTAAAGATCATAATAATGTTAGCTTAATGTTAAAAATATAACACTTCCCCAAGTGAGACTAGTTCGAGACCCAACTCTCTATACCCTAACTTGATCGAGGACATGCACTAAGAAACAATTAAAGAGAAGATTGCTCTGATACATTTTGATCCAGATTTATGTGAGAACAAAATCAAATAACATATTTAACATCGTAAACACATACATATTGAAATGAAAACAAATATACAGTAAACACATATTCTATAAAATGGAGGAAATAGAAAAAACTGTAAATACAATAGCTATAATGGTGATAGCTATCTATGGGAAGAGATGTGGCTGCTACGCTCATTTGTGCCAAGTTGAATACAAAATGAGCCCCAAATTTCCTGTTTATAATAAGCATTAGGGAGAGAACCCCAAAAGTCCAAAACATAACCCTAGAAGATGAACCGTCAAAACGTTTGCGACCCCAAGGTGGTTAGTTGAACAATCAACTTCCAAGGGTCATAACTTTTGTATACAATATCAGAATTAGGTGGTCGATAGACTGTTGGCAACCATTTGGCCGCTTGAATCACCAAAAAATGTCGTTTAGGGCCTCAAAACAACCCCAAAATTTTGGGACCCAAAAAATTGTAGAACAATAAGTAGGAAACTGCCACAATGGACAATTGTTTTGACCCAAGCACTAGTACAAAATGAGAAATTAATGACTAAAACTATGACTAAAATCAGGCTATAAACGACTATTTTTGAGTCGGCGACTGTAATACCCCAATTTTGACCCTATTTGCATTAAAAGATACATGATGTATATTTTGTAATTAATTGTGGTGAGGAGCTAAAGGTAAAATCCCCACCATCGATTTGGTTGTGTATGTTTCAGTGGTAGGGATTGTTGCCGATGGTATATCGTGCCATTCGGCATATTATAGTTTTGACATCATATAAATACGCACATCAAATAAATAAACCCACAGCCAGATACTATGGTGCAATGTTAAATGAAAAGGGCATGATTCCTAAGGTTAAGGGGGGAGTTGTATAACCCATGGGGGCCATTGGGTGTTTACCATGTGTCACCTTAGTTATTCTGTTGTTAGTGGGGGCAGCTATGGGCTGGCAGGAAACCACTACGCTCACGCTTGTGCTCTCTCCATGACGCATTGGCTGATTGTTCTGTCCACTCTCCCCATCACTGCCCGTTCATTTTCCTCATGTTGAGCTGAGTTAAAAGGATCCACGATCCATGGATTGGTGGTTCGGTTCTCCTTTCTCTCATCGGCTATTTCCTTTGCCTCACACATCGATTGGTATCTGGGTATGATATTGCTTCGGCCTGTACAAAGAATGGATTTCCCCACTTTTGGGATGAGTGTGGTCTGTTTAGGTTTTTTCCTCATCGCTTTGTTCTTCCTCCCATAGTGAGTCATGTCGTTCACTCTCCTCATGATTTCCCCATAATTTTGATGAATCCTCACATACAGGCTGGAAATGGGATGGTTTCCCTCATGCAGGAGTTGGGGACTATGATCTCACGAGGCGAGATGGAAGGTGGCCTGAGAGGCACGATTCTGCTTAGTGTATGCTTTCCCTGTCAATGCTGGGAATCCATCTTCTCCCCATCTGCGGTGTGTAAGTTCATGCTTGTTATCCATATCGATTGTGGTCTACATTTATGTTTTTCCTTTGTCTAAGATTCATAATCGGACTTCTCCCCTATTTTGGGACTGTGTAATGTTGCCACCATTTTCATTGTGAGTTTGGGGCTGATGTCTTCCCCTAGTTTTGGGTTGCTTCTTGGTTGTTGAGGCTACAAATGTCCTTTAGGGATTGTTGCTGACTTGTTTTGGCCACGGTAGGGCCAAGAACAACTATGAAGCATGGTTTGACCTAAACTGTGTTTCACCTTTTGGTTTGGGATTTTCACCCTATTGTCTTTGCCTTCTTCACAAAGCTGTGAACTGTTTGTTTTACTACGGCATGTAGTGGTTGGTATTTGGACTATTGAGAGTAGGATTAGAGGTTGGGTATGCTTAAGAAAACTGGTGTTTGGAGCCACTCAGATAGAGTTAGATTGCTGGATTTCTTCTCCAAAACCCTTGAAGAGTATTGGAAAGGGAAGTCAGGGCTTGAGGAACTGTGAAGGAGAGAAAGGACTGATTCCTGGTATCTCCATTGAGGCCACCGCCTTAGCATTTAGCCTTTCCTAGCTCCTTGATGGCCTGATAAACCTTACTGTGTGGGATTGGCTAATTTGTGTACCTTGGCTATGTGTAAGCCTGCTTTGACCCTTATTCCTTGAGGAATCATGCCCAGCTCGGGGGTGGTAGTGTTGCTGAGAGATTGATGAGCACACTGGCCTATGGTTGGGTGGAACGTTGCATCGACGTATCTGGTTGTGGGATGAATCCTGTTTAAGATAAATATTCTTGACTATTTCGTCTCTACATTTATATTACTAATTAATGAATATAATGAACATGTGGCATGCTTGATTGAATGTATGTTTGCTTCCGCTATGTATATGAAGGATTATGCATCTTAATATGTTTTATGTTTTAAGAATTTTATTTCAGCATTATATGCCTGTTCATGTTCATGGGGCTATTTTTCCCGTATGTTTGGTGATAGTAGCATCCTCTTCGCCGATTTGAGGGTCAAAGACATTACAGTATGGTATCAGAGCTCTGGTTGCAGCATGGGCCTGAATGGGCCGTGAAGATGTAGTGACAGAGCTTATATGGTAGAATTTGGGCCTCAAAGGGCCATGAGAAACAATTAACAGAGGTAGGTTTCCTACTGCCCATAAGAAACCAAGAAAAATGGGTGAAGACAAGAAAATTCACAAAATTTTCTAAGTGCCAGAATGTCAGCTCATTGGAAAACTTAGTGAGTAGTTCTTCCGATGCAGTGGAGCACTTAGTGGGAAGGCCACCCGACGAATGGTAATCGAAAGGAAATTGAGGAAAGGTTGCGTTCGTCGACCGTCGGCTCATCGGACAACTTAGTGTGAAGTTCCTCCAACACGGTGGAAATGTTAGTTTGAAGCCCACCCGACGGTGGAAGGTTTTGCGAAATTTTGTTTAAGTGTTAAAATCATCAGCCATCGGAACATGTTAGTGGTATTCATCATCGATGAATAGTGGAATGAATTAGTGGTTCAAGCACCACTGTTGTGGAAGCCTAGTGCACTAATACTCTGACGAATACAGGTTTCGCCTACCGATGCCGCGATGGTTGTGTTTCAGTCGCTGATCGAAAGGGATCAAGGGATTGTAAACCTATCATTGTGTAAAGCTAGAGGACTATCCTTTCGATGAATAGAGCCTCTGACTGTAGACACAGTAAACAAAGTTCAAAAAATTCTCTAAGTAACGAAATCATCGGCCATCGGAAGACGTTAGTGGTTCATGCGCCTGCCATTGCAGAAGCCTAGAGCACTAGTCTTCTGACGAGCAAACATTTTGACTACCGATGCTGATGTGCTTCAACCCGTTGGTTGGAAATCATTAGCGGATTGGGCCGTCGATCAGAAAAGGAACGAATTTGATAAGCCACAGTTGCGGCTGCTGATTGAACTAATCCGTTGATCCACTAATCCTTCCAATTGTTGATGTCGAGGTGTTTAGTGAACATTAGTTCCGGGTTCATAACTAGAGCGGTGACAAACAGTTTATTGATCGCCAATGAATAGAATATAGTTGAGCTGATGAAGCAGCTGAAAGGAAGACTAAAGAGAAACATTTTGAATTTTTTTCTAAGTTGTAGAATCATTGGCCATCGGTGATGGTTAGTTGATCACACCGCCGATTCTTAGATGATTCAGTTGTCGATGAGCTACATCGAATAAAGTTATTTGATCGAACATCTACCATTGCGTATGATTAGTAGACTATTCCACCGATGGACATTGTTCCGACCGCCGATAGAACCATGGTTGTAGAAAGCATAGAAAGATCATGGGCCATCATTGCGTCCACATAAAGAACTAATCACCCAATGAGAATCCGAGTGTTGATGCCACAAAAGACTATTCATTTGGACGATCGACAAAGTCGTGAGCTATGGAAGACATAGGAATATTGTGGGTCGTCGTTGCGGAAGCCAAAAGGAATAACCGTTCGATGCATAGGGCACCCAGTCGCCAATTCAGCGGTTAGGCAGATGAAATTAGACCTATGAATCACCGATGAAACTCAAAATAGTAGACCACTGCAGGGCCGATATAGCAGAAGGGAATAGACAATCTACCCACTGATATAGTGGAGAAAGTTATAGGTTTCAACCGCCGAAACGCTGGGACATTAGTAAGGAGAATATCCAATTAGAGTAAAAATTTGAAGAGTATAAAGTCATCAGAAATTTTTTTACGATTAGGCCATCGATCAGAAGGAATCAAAGGATTTTGAACCCGTCGTTGCAGCAGTCTAAAGCACTATCTTCCCGATGGATAGTAGGCCCGATAGATGATAGATGTAAACGAAAACCATAGTAATATCACGTTCCGCCGTTGTGACTGCTCAAGGGACTATGCATCCGATGAATAGATGATTTTATCGTCGATAAAGATCGGGATTTTAACAATTTTACCACCAAAACATTGGAGAGAAGTAAGCAAACAAACTGTCGATGAACTAGGTGTTTTGACCACCGAAGTATCGGAAAGATATCTGGGAAGAGGTATGATTGGGCCGAAGAAAATTGCGGTTTTTGAGAGAATTTCTCAGTGTTTTGTCAAGCAGGTTTCAACTACCTTTCAGTAGGATTTCAGCAAATTTCAGCAGACTGTCAATGGTCACAGGGCTGAAAAGGAAGAAAACCCTAGGTGAATGAAGTTAGCATTCCCGACCAAAATACAGTTGTTTGTTTTGCCATCATTCTAAGAAGTGGTGTGGTTTTCACACCCGAGGTCAGAATGAAGCATGTGGATGTGGAAATTGAACCCAGGTGTTAGAACAATTACACTCACAACAATTGACAATTACACATGCAAATTACTCACAAAGGAGACTGAATATGGAGCAGAACACTAATCTGTATTGAATAAGCATATAATATCCAACCCTGTGAAGTCATAGGCTTCCACAATAAATAATTACATGAGAGATTAGAATGCATAAGGATTCCATTCGAATTTGGTCAAAAGTAGGCTTACTAAATCTAAGCAAATCCCCCATAGGTGCATAAAGCAGTTTCCAAATCTGTCTAGGAGCTCACAAATTGGAAAAATCAATTATGCAAGCTAATAGATGATGGAAGGACAACTCATACATGCTTTTCTTAGGATAAAATAGTGGAGGATGATGAGGACAAAAAACAAGTTAACTTCACCGAGTTAAACTTTCCCAATTGCCTTAAAACTCAGAAAAAGCAGGCAATAAAGCAGAAAAAGCAAACATGCACTAGGAAGGCCAGGAATAAAGTAGATTTCATTCCAAGTGGTTTTCCAAGCACTCCATGAATCAAGTTTATCAATTTTGACCACTTCGGATGTGTGGAGGACAACTTGCATAAGGTGGAATATGGAAACTAGGCAAATAAGACAAAAATTGGATTAATTAATGTCTAAGGTAGCTAACTATGGGTTGATTATTCTAACACCCCCCCTTAATCCTGACTTATGTGTAACATATAAGAAAATTATAGGGCCTAGAAACAAGTCTTAGTCACCCTTTACATACTGCGTGTCCATTTAACCAAGGAAAGAGGCAAAAACCCAGTGGGAAAAATCCTCCCTTAAACATATACAGTAAAACAAAATTTGAAAATATTGTCATCACTCATGCTTCACAGCAAGATAAAAAATCCCCATTAGTGATTTGAGATTGCTGAATGTCTTCTCACAAAAAAATTTGGTGAAGATATCTGCTACTTGTTTTGAATATGAACAAAAGAGTAGGTGAATGGTGCCATCATGCACAAGATGTCTGATCTAATGCATATGGATCTCAATGTGTTTGGTTCTCTGTTTCTGAACTAGATCATTGTAGGTTCAAATGGTACTCTGATTATCATAATATATAGTATTTGAATATTCTGATTCAAAGCCACACTCTCCAAGTAACCCCTGCAACCATAAACATTGAGTTGCTGCATTTACAACTCCTATGTACTCTGCTTCTATAGATGAGAGTGCAATGTCACTCTGTTTCTTGCTTGACCAACATGAACACATATCCTGATGTTGAATTTTGATCTGTGTTGTCACCTTTCCAATCACTGTCAGTAAACCCAATCAAATCAAGATCAGAATTAGCTTTGTAGACGATCCCATGAGTCCTTGTTCCATGAATAAAGTCAAGGATCCTTTTGGCTGCTCTCCAATGGATCTCATGAGGCTGATCCATGTATCTTCAAGCCACACTTACCACATAAGAAATATCAGGTCGAGTATGTGTAAGATACAGCAAACATCCATTCAATTTCCTATACAGTGTATTGTTTACCATAGGTGAAGAATCAGCTTCTTCAAGCTTAACTCCTGAAAGGAAAGGATTCTTTCTTGGTTTGCAATCCTTCATGTTGAATTTGTTCAAAAAATACAAGGAATACTTGGACTTATGTACTTTGACCCCATATTTGGTTTGATTAATCTCAAGCCCCAAGAATTGGCTCAATAATCCCAAATCAATCATTGAGAAGGCATGGTTCATTGCATCCTTCAAGGAGGCAATTTCATCCTTTGAGCTTCCTGTAATGAGAAGGTCATCAAAATACAAAACAATGATCATTAATGAACCATGAACCAGCTTCAAATAGACATTTGGATCTGACTTGCATCGAACAAAATTCAGTGATAGCAGAAAGCTATCAATCTTGGCATACCAAGCCCTGGGGGCTTGCTTAAGCCCATACAATGACTTCTTTATCCTGCACACAAGAGATGGATTAGTAGAAAATCCTTGAGGCTGCTGCATTTAAATCTCTTCAGTGAGAGCTCCATTCAGGAAATCACAGTTCACATCCATGTGATGTACCTCCCACTACTTTGAAGCTGCAATGGCTAAGGCTAGCCTGATGGAGTCCATCTTTGCCACTGGTGCAAAGGTCTTGTTGTAATATATGCCATGTACTTGTCAGTAGCCCTTGGATACCAATATTTCCTTGTATTTCAAAGGTGAACAATCAGCATCAAATTTGGTTTTGTAAACCCACTTACACTGAACTAGCTTCCTCCCTGGGGGAAGATCAACCAACTCCCAAGTGTTGTTCTTCTGGAGTGAGTTGAACTCTTCTTTCATGGTTGTTTGCCATATTGGATCATTTGCTGCATATTCATATGTATGTGGGTCTGATTCAACCATCAAATAGCATTTCTCATCAAACATAGGATATTTCATGCACATATCACTCTCAAACTGAGATCTAGTCCTCCTAGGATCATTAGGATTTCCAACTAGTTCTCCAGCTGCATGAATGGTATTTGCTTCCCATTTTGGTCTTGTAGGAATGTTAGGATCTGAAATTAAATAATAATTATCAGACATATCATAATCAGCAAGTTCAACTATCTCTTCACTTACATTCAATGGTTCTGGTGGTGAAGAGGATTCTCCAAC
Source organism: Pseudotsuga menziesii (assembly GCA_001517045.1). NCBI lineage: Eukaryota > Viridiplantae > Streptophyta > Pinopsida > Pinales > Pinaceae > Pseudotsuga > Pseudotsuga menziesii. The sequence goes on from LPNX010149935.1 coordinate 935,239, forward strand.
TTCCACTGCTGCTAGGGGCTCTTCTTGGAACTAAACACTCATTTCAATGAAGGATTTGTTTGAATCTTCAGAGTACCCAACAAATATACACTCTTGGATTTGGGGCTGCAAAGCCTTCCTCTTTTCTGTTGGAATTCTAGCCCAAGCCCTTGAGCCAAAAATCCTGGAACGGGTCACATCTGGCTTGTGCCCACTCCATGCTTCGAAAGGAGTCATACCATAAAGATATTTATGAGGCACCCTATTCTAGATACAGGCTGCATAGTTTATAGCTTTGGCCCAAAACTTTGGTGGAAAATTCTTATCCTCCATCATGCATGTTTCCATCTCTTTCAATGATATGTTCTTCCTCTCAGCAACACCATTCTGCTGTGGTGTGTAAGGGATAGAATGCTGCATCTGAATACCTACATTTGCACAATATTGAATGAACTCAGACTTGACATACTCACCACCATTTTCAGATCTGAGGACTTTGAGTTTCCTCCTAGACTGGTTTTCAACCAAAGCCTTAAAGACTTTGAAGAGGCCATAAACTTCAGACTTGTGTTTCAGGAAGTAAACCCAACAATACCTAGAAAATTCATCTATGAATGTCAATGCATATTTGGCCTGACTCATTGACATATGAGGAAATGGGCCAGCAACATCACTGTGGATCAACTCAAGAGGTACAGAGGTTCTCTAATGACTAGCTTTCTCAAATTTATGCTCTGGGTGTTTTCCTAAGATGCAACCTTGACAGACTCCTTTGGAAAACTTAATCTTTGGTAACCCTATGACCATTTATTTTTCACTAAGATCAGAAAGATACTTGTAATTGAGGTGGCCAAATATTTCATGCCAAATCTTTCTTGCCTCATTAGCATGAATCAGAAGAGAAGAGGGGTTTGGGTAGGGTAGAAAGTGTGAGAACATGTATACCTTCGAAGTGTGATTTGTAATTCCTTTGTCAATGAATTTACCACTTGAGATCTCTGTGATCTCAACTTCATCACGGCAGAATATGACCTTCTTTGCAGACCCTGTGTGGGTCATCTGATACACTAATAAGAGGTTAGAGGAAATACCTGCAACATACAAAACATTGCTGAACTTACCATGGTCAAGATCAATCCTCTCTTTTCCCAAACTTTCAGTGAGAGAGTCATCTCCCAGTACAATTGGTGGACCTTTCTACATGTCAAGTGAGGTGAATGCCTCCTTGGTTGAAACCATATGTCTTGAAGCTCCAGAATCAATGATGAAACTAGGTGAGCTTGTTTTGCCAACAACCAATGCATGAACTCTCTCTCTGTCTTCTAAATTTGATCCTCCTTCCCTCTTCTTTGAGCTATCAGGAAGGGAGATTCCATTCTTCTCCAGGAGTTGGGTCAGCATGTCTATTTGCTTCTTCATGCATAAGCTTTTAGAATGATTTCCCTTACTACAGTATGCGCACTTGCTCATTTATCCTTTGTTCTTCTTCTTCTGGGGGTTCTTCTTAGAACCTTGAGGATCCTCTGGAGACTTGTTCTTGTCTCTATTTTGCTCAGGTGGATTCTTAGCTTTCTTCTTGCCTTTTGAATCCACCCTCGAATCTCCAGCAACCAGAGCTTGGTCTTTGGAAGTTTTGATGGTGCCCATCATCACCAATTTATCTTGTTCTTGTGTGAGAGATTCCATGAAATCTAAAAGGCTAGGAATTTTCCAGGCTCGAGCTGTCAACTTTGTGGAATGGAAGGTGGATACAAACACTGAATAGTTAGGGCCAAGATTTGAGAGTATGTCCAAAACTAGTTGCTCATCCTTCTTTTCGATCCCACATTGTTTTAGCTGCAAAACAAGGGCTTTGAACTTGGAAAAATAGAGTTGCAAGGATTCAAAGCTATTGGGACTCGGGGAGATCAATTCATTTTCAATTTGATGTCCCCTCATCTCATCTGTCTTACCAAAAATCTCAACAATATTCTCCCATACTTCATTTGGTGATGTTAATCCATCAACATGGAAAAGGAGGTCTCTAGATATGCTCAGACACAGGAGACCATAGGTCTCATCCCTCCTATTGTGCCATTTAATCTTCTCTGCAGCTGCATTGGTATTTGCTTCTATTTCCATAGTCACCCTGTAGATTCCTTTCTCTCTCAAAAGTATCTCCATATATTCTTTCCATTCAAAGAATTTAAATGGAGTCAAGATGATCTTCTGAGATTGATCCATAGCTCAGAAATTGTCCCTTCAGTCAGCAGAAAGCTCCCAGTCAATGATGTCGAACCTGCAATAAAAAATTGAAAGGAGAGAAATAAATATACAAATGCTCTGATACCATGTGGAAATTTAACCCAGGTGTTAGAACAATTACACTCACAAGAATTGCCAATTACACATGCAAATTACTCACAAAGGAGACTGAATATGGAGCAAAACACTAATCTGTATTGAATAAGTGTACATTATCCAACCCTATGAATTCATAGGCTGCGACAATAAATAATTATATGAGATATTTGAATTCATAAGGATGCCATTCGAATTTGGTCAAAAGCAGGCTTACTAAATCTAAGCAAATCCCCCATAGGTGCATAAAGTACTTTCCAAATCTGTCTAGGAGCTCACGAATTGGAAAAATCAATTAGGAAAGCTAATAGATGATGGAAGGAAAACCCATACATGCTTTTCTTAGGAGAAAACAGTGGAGGATGATGAGGACAAAAAACAAGTTAACTTCACCTAGTAAAACTTTCCCAATTGCCTTAAAACTCAGAAAAAGCAGGCAATAAAGCAGAAAAAGCAAACATGCACTAGGAAGGCCAGGACTAAAGTAGATTTGATTCCAAGTGGTTTCCCAAGTGCACCATGACTCAAATTTAGAAATTTTGACCACTTTGGATGTGTGGAGGACAACTTGCATAAGGTGGAATATGGAAACTAGGCAAATAGGACAAAAAAATGGATTAATTAATGTCTAGGGTAGCTAACTATGGGTTGATTATTCTAACAGTGGATAAGCATTGGAAATCTTATCCAACAGGGAACATGAGAGAGTCACCAGAATCTGATTGTGGAGTAGAAAAGTGCTAGTGATTGCTTCAAAAGCAATGTGTTGCTATCAATATGGAAAAATCCAGGAATTGCATGCCTAGAGGTAGCAAGACCATGAATTCAAACCAACTGTTGTGTGGAAAAGGAGTTCCATGCAGGGATGAGGGACTTGAAAAGGGAAATTTCCTTAAACTCCGTCTTGCTAATTATAATTACATTTATAAGTTTCGTACATGAAATGTATGAAGATATGCCTTCCATGCATAGAATATTACATGTTGGTAAGATTAGTAACAATTACACATGTATAATGAACCACTAATGGTAGTTATTGCATTGATGTTGGGATTAGTGGAAAAACCAACATGGACATGGTTGAATATGCTGTTGATGCTGACCAATGTGACTAGCAACCCTATGGAGAAACGGATAAGGAAACAAGTCCAGAATCAAAAGTTGGTGAGCAAATTCTGCAAACTCCTGCAAAGGACCAACCAAACTGGTAATGTCAATGGTGTAAGTAGGACCCATGAAGGTAAGAGTTTAATTATGAAAACTGCATGGAGTGGTAAAAGCAAGAGGTCTCATACCATGTGGGTATTTGAATTTTATACTGTATTCATATAGAAATGTGTCATGCCTGTATTATGTGTTGTTATGAGCCTTAGTAGCCCAAAGAAAGTAAGTACTGATGGTATTGATTATAGCAATGCATCCTATATGAAGTAGTCATGGTTAGGCCATGCATGGTATGATTGAATGCATCGTATTCTGGAATCAATGGAAGGTAGCATTGAGTGGATATGCATTAAAAGGTTTCATAAATCTTGTGGTTATGCATTGAACAGATGCATATGAAAAGTAGGAGTAGATGTTGTGATGCAATGCATGAATGCATAGAGATAGTGTATGTGTCATTATGAATAACTAATGGTTGAAATGATGGATTAATGACAATTCTGAAACCATTTCAAGGGCTGATGTGAATGCAGGATAGTAAGTGCATGAAGAGGGTAGTCATGATCAATTGGCTGCCGAAAATGCTCTATGGAAGGGCAAGGTGGTATAATGATACGCTTGTGAAGTAAGGAGTATCTAAACAATTCATTTAAATTGCATAAATGATGCGACTATACCTTGCAAATGTTAGTATGACAATGATTGCATGAAGTAAATGAGTTTTGGTAATATTGATGTGATTAACAGCTGGAAGTATTTGAATTTTATAAATTCTGAAAATGCTTCAATGCTTGTTGCAGCAATGAAAAAGTTATATGCATCAAGACTTACTAAGTGTTTGGCTGATGGAGGTTCAGGTTTCAGGTAGATTGTTGGGGCATGGAAAAGTGGGTAAGACCATGACAAAGGCTGAAATATACCATGTTAAAGAGCCAAACCTCATGAGAAGAGTCTCATGGTTGTGAAACTAGTTTGTATGCGTAATGAGTTATAAATTTGAATTTGTGAATTTCGATTTTAAGAAATTGTTGACAACTACTAATCACTATTGCCTTGCATAAGATTGTGTCAAGAGGACGCAATGCAAGTGGGTATTCATGTTATGCTAGTAAGCATAAAATTGTAATGGGCATAGTGGTGCTACTTACAAGAGACCCACAATTGAGGATCACCTCATTACCAAGCAAACCAATTTCTGTAGTAGATATAATTGCAAATTCCTATTGAATTTAATTACTAATGTCATTGCTTGGTTATGGAACAATCAATTTGGATTGTATTATCTGATAATGATTGACTATTTGGATATTTGATGAATGTTCCATGGGTACACACTGCAGGAAGATCATGTGTGATGGCCTGCAGGAGCCAAACTTCATGGGAAGGTTTTCCCTTATCTTGGAAATGGGTTTTGGGTGAAACTCCATTGGACATTTTGGAAATGTCTCATCTGGACTACATGTTTGGTAAGCCACATGAGTGAGATGGTATAGATTATGTCGGTAAGACATGTGTGGATATGAAATGTAAAAAGGAATTGGGGTGGAAAATCGAGGGACTGTCAACTCAGAGAAGGGAGCCCCCATTCCTCCTCAATGAAGGAATATTGCCTCGACAAATGGATAATTGTTCGATAACCCTAGCTAAGAATATGCATGTCAAATTGTTGAATTCAATATGTAGAACATGTTTTGATTTTATTTCCATTGTGGAAGATTTCTTGAGTATGAATAGGGCCTACATGGCACACACCGGAAAAGGGTGCACACTTTTTCGATGTCAAATCATGGAAGATTTTTTCAATATTGATTACACCCTATGGAGTGGACGCACTCCTGGTGTCTCAATACTTGATAGTGAATGATATGAAATGTGATTATAGTTTTAGAACAATAACGTTGATGAATATGCTTATATTTCTTGTGTTGTCAGGATAAACAGATGTAGTCTGGTGTTGTACACTAAATGGACAATGGCTTGAGCTCATTCTACCCTCTACAGAGAAGGAGACATTCCCGAGGGACTGTCAACTCAGAGAAGGGAGTGGTCTCTCTAAAGAGCATAGAGAAGGAGACATTCCTGAGGGACTGTTAACTCAGAGAAGGGAGTGGTCTCTCCAAATAGCACAGAGAAGGAGACATTCCTGAGGGACTCTCAACTCAGAGAAGGGAGTGGTCTCTTGTGTGATATGGGGTAGTGGAATTAGAGCTCACCACTAAAAATGAAACCTAGAAATGGTCATTTATTGTTGATATAAGTGCATGTGTTATTGTTGATGTCTTGGCTGATGATTGGTTGTTGATATAAGTACATTGTTGATATAAGTGCACATGATTTGTTGATGGTATGATAAACACAACTAAAGGTTGGCTTGATTGTGCTTGATATATGTATAAAAGGATTTTGTGAAGCATCCTACGTGCTGGTCTAACATCCAAGTCCATAGACGATACCAAGGCTTTCAAAGTGAAGCAGGATCCTATGGACCAATGAGGAAACGCACAATATAGATAAGTATTGGATTATTTTGCAATTCTTGCTTATGAATATGCATGTGTATATGAATTGGTTATGATGTTTTAAGCTCTTGTTTAAGAGATAAAAAATGATGAGAATGAACTAAACATGTGAATTTATTCAATGTTTGAATATAGGTATCACTGGAAGTGAGGACTATGAGAGCATCCTAGGGGTGCATGTGGACATGTGACTGTCCTAAAGAGCTCAGAATGAACAGTAATGAAAAATGTGCTAGTGAGACTGTGAAGTTCCTAGCAGCCGAGACAAACCATGTGGGGAGGCTCCATGGTTGATAGGTCTGAAATAGACCAGAGACACTAAGTGTCATGACCAAGAGGGATTGGTCCAATATTCACGGTGAAGTGAAAGAGGCTAAGAGCATGAAAAGACACATCGGTGGTGTGGGTTCCAGGATGGAACGAAACAAAGAGGGGAAAAACTCTTGCTTCTCTCTCTTTCCTTTTGATGATATATATATATATATATATATATATGCATTGTGAAAAAAAAAGATTGTTGAATGCATGTATGACTGAAAATGGAATGTGTGTATTTGCTTAAAGTAAATTGTGAATGTTGGAATGGTTATTTCCCTACCTAAGAATGGACATGAATGAGCTCATGTGCTTGTTGGGAAGGCATGAAAAATATGAAAGTATCCTTGATGAGACTTGGACTATCATGCCAATTGGGCAATTAATTGACTGATATTAATGCCTATATTATGCTTGGTATAACATAATTTCAATGATGCATTTCACAGGTGAGAAAGGTGAAATACAGTGTTGCATATTGATCATGGCAGCAGACCAAAAGTTGCTAGACTTGTCTGGAAGTCTCCTTCAAACGATTGCCAGGACCCAAGACAATCTTGGAGAAATGCTTAAGATACAGAAAAGGAAAAATGAGATGAACCACCATATTTTGCAAGACTCTATTGGTTTGCAAAAGGAGGTAAAAATCCTTCTGGGGGCAATCCATAAAGGCAAATAAAGTGGATCAATGATGGGACATTCGTCCAAGCAATCCATTAATAAATGGTCTAGGCATGAAGACTCAAGGAAAATTGAGCAGGTAAAGATGAAGCAACCAACAAAATGTTGGAAATGCAAAGGACATCATTTACGTCGGGATTTACCAACAAGGGAACATAAAGAGGGAAGCAGCCACAAAGTTCCTCAATTTGGGGATGAACTGAAAGCTAAGAACCAACAAGAGAAGCTCATGGAGGTCGAGGGGCTTGGTCCTAAAATTTCAAAGTAAATAATTGAACATGGGACAAATCTACAATGTGCAAATGGTTATACATTCCTATTGGAACATTGAGGACGGTGTTATTCCAAGGGGGAGGGGATTGTAATACCCCAGTTTTGACCCCATTTGCATTAAAAGATACATGATGTATATTTTGTAATTAATCATGGTGAGGAGCTAAAGGAAAAATCCCCACCATCAATTTGGTTGTGTATGTTTCAGTAGTAGGGATTATTGTTGATGGTAGATCATGCCATCCTGCACATTATAGTTTTGACATCATGTAAATATGCACATCAAATAAATAAACCCACAGCTAGCTACCACGGTGCAATGTTAAATGAAAAGGGCATGATTCCTAAGGTTAACGGGGGGGTTGTCTAACTCGTGGGGGCCATTGGGAGTTTGCCATGTGTCACCTTAGTTATTCTATTGATAGTGGGGGAAGCTATGGGATCGCAGGAAACCACTATGCTCACACCTGTGCTCTCTCCATGACGCGTTGGCCGATTGTTCTGTCCACTCTCCCCATCGTCGGTCGTTCATTTTCCTCATGCCGAGCTGAGTTAAAAGGATTCGCGATATATGGATTGGGGGTTCGGTTCTCCTTTCTCTCAATGGCTGTTTCCTTTTCCTCATGCACTGATTGGGCTCTGGGTATGATCTTCCTTCGGCCTATACAGAGAATGGATTTACCCACTTTTGGGATAACTATTGTCTATTTATTTTTTTTCCTCATCGCTTTGTTCTTCCTCCCATAGTGAGTCGTCTCGTTCACTCTCCTCATGATTTCCCCATTGTTTTTCTAAATCCTCACACATAGGTTGGAAATGGGATGATTTCCCTCATGCAGGAGTTGGGGACTGTGATCTCATGCGGTGAGCTAGAAGGTGGCCTGAGAGGCACGGTTATGCTGTGTGTATGCTCTCCCTATCAATGCTGGGAATCTGTGTTCTCCCCATCTGCGGTGTGTAAGTTCATGCTTGTTCTCCTTATCGATTGTGGTCTACGTTTATGTTTTTCCTTTGTCCAAGATTGAGAATCGGACTTCTCCCCTATTTTGGGACTGTGTAATGTTGCACCCTTTTCATTGTGATTTTGGGGCTATTGTCTTCCCCTGGTTTTGGGTTGCTTCTTGGTTGCCAAGGCTGCAAACATCATTTGGGGATTTTTGCTGAGTTGTTTTGGCCACGCTAGGGACAAGAATAACTCTGAAGCATGGTTTGACCTAAACTATGTTTCACCTTTTTGTTTGGGGTTATCACCCTATTGTCTTTGCCTTCTTGACAGAGCTGTGAACTATTTGTTTTACTGTGGCATGCAGTGGTTGGTATTTGGACTATTGAGAGTAGGATTAGAGGTTGGGCATGCTTGAGAAAACTGGTGTTTGGAGCCACTCAGACAGAGTTAGACTGTTGGCTTTCTTCTTCACAACCCTTGAAGAGTATTGGAAAGGGAATTCAGGGCCTGAGGGACTGTGAAGCAGAGAAAGGACTAATTCTTGGTGTCAGTGTGTGGATGTATTTAAAGTCAGGTTAAATTTGGTGTAGGCATCCTTATCTCTCCATTGAGGCCACCATCTTATCATTTAGTCTTTCCTAGCTCCTTGACGGCCTGATAAACCCTATTGTGTGGGCTTGGTTGATTTGTGTACCTTGGCTATATGTAAGCCTGCTTTGACCCTTATTCCTTGAGGAATCACGCCCAACTCAGGGGTGCCATTATTGCTGAGAGATTGATGAGCATGCTAGCCTATGGTTGGGTGGAATGATGCAGCAAAGTAGTTGGTTGAGGGACAAATCCTGTTTAAGATAAGTATTCTTGACTATTTTATCTCTGCATTTATATTACTGATTAATGAATATAATGAACATGTGGCATGCTTGATTGAATGTATGTTTGCTTCCGCTATGTATATGAAGGATGATGCATATTATTATGTTTTATGTTTTAAGAATTTTATTTCAGCATTATATGCATGTTCATGTTCATGGGGCTATTTTTCCCGAATGTTTGGTGATAGTAGCATCCTCTTCATCGGTTTGAGGGTCGAGGATGTTACAGCGACTAATAGTAGCTAATTTCCACTATCTTATAGCTAGTCGTGTTTCACTTAGTAATTAATAGATTTAATTATTAGTCATTGATTTAGTCATTGATTTAGCCATTGATAGTCAATGATTTAGTCATTGATAGTCAATGATTTAGTCACAGATTTAGTCACAGATTTAGTCACTAATTATAACAATTAATGACCAAATATATGACTAAAGAAACTACTAGATGATAACATATTAATGACTAAGATATGGGAAATTAGCTACTAATAATCGTATATATGCAAATTTAGTCATTTTTGTAGTCACAAATTTATGACAAGGCACAGAGGAATCGAACCACCAACCTCCTTCCTATAATTAGGCAGGTGCTCTACCATTGAGCTGGAACCCTTTAAGAAGTTGTTATTGCTTGAAAATTATGATATTCAAACAAATTTATGATATATAGCAATCTAGAAACTAAATAATTATTACTATTACAACTTACCAGTAACTAGTATTTATGATAAACTAATTCCTGAGAGCTATGTACAATTTTGAAATTCCTATTACCATTTGATGCAGTCTTAAGTGCATGGTCTCAACATACGGTGTTTATACATGAAATGAACTGATAACCTAGTGCTAACTATGCTGTATTAATTTCTTGAATGTTTTTCAGGAAGCTTGTTGATCTAGCAGTGAATATTCTTGGAAAGTGTATATGGTGGGTCGGGAGAGAGTTGTAATTATTGTTTTTTTCATTGTTAAATTAAATTCACTTGGGTATTATTGTGAAATAGATTGATCTTTGCTTCTTGTCTTTGGAAAAATGTGACAATGTACACTTAATGTTTGTTTAGGACTTCTATAGGAAGAACAGGGATTACTCAAATATTTTAGATGAAGATGGTAAACCTAAAGAAGTGGAAGAAGAAGAGAAAGAAGGGTATGAAGAGGATGATGATGAAGAGCCAGGAAAATATGAAAATTCAGAACCTGAAGAAGACCCTATTGCAGCTACAGAACGCCAGGAATATTTAGAGAGGAGAGAACAATTTAAAGAACTTGAGTAGCAGAAATTAAGGCAGAAATTGAAGCAAAAACTTTCGGACCAAAATGTTTTGGAAAAGGATTCAAATAGAAAGCTCCCATACAATGATGGGTAAGTTAATTGTGTATTTGGAATTTTTTGGTATACTTCCATTATTACGCATTTTTTTCAAGTTTTTGAGACTTCTAGTTTATAATATAATGGAATGTTCTTTTATTGCAGCTATGGTTCTTTCTTTGGTCCTTCTGAAATAGTGGTTGCAAGAAGAGATATTGTTGAAACATGTGTAAGGAATGAGACTTACTCACAGATCCTGGTAGTATTTGTATACACCTTCGTATCTTGATTTGTTTCTCCATGCTTTGCATTGTCAGAATTGTAAGGCTCCAATAATGAAGCACCATGAATAAATTTTAAAGTCGCTTGAAAGTAACAACCAGTGATGTCAAGGTCTCTACATCCCATAGTCTGCAACATCTATCATAGCTATGTTAGAATTCTAAGGAAGTTAGCATTTTAAACATTGGATTGCATCAAATAACGACAACAATTTTAGGCTATGTATAGATGGAGCAATAAGGATAATTAACATCATGCAAACCTTCAATCTGTCTGCATAGTGTTTCAGTTCCTTGGCCTCTTTCAATACAGAACTTCCTGTAGCTTTCCCATGGTCTCTTCTAATAGAACTTGCAGCAACTGATCCATCGAGATCCCTTCTTATAACTCCATTAGATGCAATAGGTCTCACACCACGAATCGATGGTCCATGCATGCTATCAAATTTGCTTGATTCTTTGGGAACTATTGACAATTCACCATTAGAGCCATCAATTGTGTCTCTGGCCTTGAACTTCTTGAGAGGCTTATGTACCTATGGCTCACTTTCATTCTTTCACTTTCCTTGCACTACATCACCCTCTAACACAAAGGAGGAAGACATCATTGTGAATTTTTTTTAAGAATTAAGCACAATGATTTATGCTCTTGATGGAAATGATGTACACACAAAAGAACAAAAGTTTGAATGAAAATATAACAAGTGAAGCATATTATAGAAAAATAGAAAAGAACATAAAAATAATCACTAAGTGAAAACCAAATCAAAAGAAAGGATTTGCAGAAACATACCTTTATCAGAAGTATTTTCTTTTGGCTTCCATTTTTCTTGTTGTTTGGACTTATGTGTTCCCGCTACTACATCATTTCCCTTCATCACTTGGTGTAATATGCTTGTGCCTACTTGAACCTTTTCTAGAGACTTTTGACCTACATCGTTTAAGCTCTTTCTCTTGACAGAGCTCTGTTTACTCTTTTTTGGAAGATAATTTGAGTCATTCATTGAGCCTATAGAACTTGACGATCGGGTCATTACTTGATATTTCTTACCATTACTGGAAATCATAATTGGCTTCATAGATTTTACATATTGAGTTGGCTCAGTTTGTTTGATATCAAGGGCAGGTTTAGAATGAGGCGCTGCTGGAAGTTGAAGCTTCTTTTTATTTGCTTCCATCTGACCCTTGCTTGGTTGTATTCCATATAACAAAAGAACAAAAGTTGAAATAAAATATAACAAGTGCAGCATATTATAGACAAATAGAAAAGAACGTAAAAATAATCACTAAGTGAAAACAAAATCAAAAGAAAGGATTTGAAAAGACATACCTTTATCAAAAGTATTTGGTTTTGGCTTCCATTTTTCTTACTGTTTGGACTTGTGATGACCAAGCACAAGAGTCCCTTAATAATGTCTTGTTGGATCTCTATAAGGTAAGCAATACTCGAAACACTATTTTTCTCTTTCTTTCTCTTTAACCTATTTTTTATTTCAGTAGATAAGTTTCATAAGTAGATTATCTTTTCTTGCTTATTTTAGTACAAACCAGGGAACCCAACTAGTTCCTCTATATTAATCTAGATACAAAGATTAGATTATTTGAAAGCCCAAATGAAATTGTTTATTGCCCACAAATAAGTTTTATATTACAGAGTTAGCAGCGTTTACAAGGATGTCAAATAGTTTCTCTAGATTGATATAGGATACAGAGGCTAGATCACTAGACAACCCAAATAAAATTGTTTATTATCCGCAAACAATTTTATGATGACAAAGTTAAACTGAGTTCATAACAGGATGTCCTGCTATATTTGTAATTTTGTCATCTTGTCAATAATTCCCAATTTTAGAGAGCAAGCCGACCAGGGGATGGGATGCCAAAGTCATATACTCATCCTGTCTCTTTCATATCATGTCATTCCATGAAGAAAAATGAATAAAAGATGGTTTGAATGCATCCTCCATTACCAGAAGGAGACATCAAAGTTAAGAAATGAATTTTTAAATTATAAGGCTAAAACTTAGCCATGTTTATAATAGGATTCCATGCTTATTGTAATTATTTTTATTCGTTCATGTTATGAATTAGTTCTTAACTTTTAGGGAACTATCCTACCAGGGGACATGACCTTAAAAAAGTATACATGCGTTGTAGGCTTTACAAATGGCTAAAAGCTGCTTCGAATGCATCCATCATTCATTATTTCACTTAATTTAGTAGAAACTCGATTTAGTTCATGTATTAGGTTGATGGCTTCTTTCCTTTAGGAGAATAAACAAGAACTATGATGCTTTACTATATAAAGAGTATCTTACTGGCCACCAGTTGAAATAGAAAGCTAATAGCCTTATTAGACTTTATAGGATTAGCTATGGTAGTTAAATAACTACCCAGATTACTTCTAATAGACAGAAACAACCAAAATAATATGCAAATTAGCAGTTAAGTACACCATTAAGACATTCCTGTCGAGATATACACATTTACATCCTGGCTTGCAGTGATTTTCTGTGACAAGTTTTAACAAGTGGGAAAAAACATTTCCCATGCCCAACTTACTACAATAAAAGACAATACAATGTGACACCAAATTCCGTAATTAATTTAAAAAATTCTGACAATACAAAGCTGAATTCAAGTTGAACATTGAGATGACCACCAACAGTCCATTCTTCCATGGTTCCTGCCAACTTTGGAACCCCAAATTGAATTACAAAGTGTTTAATGACACGATAAAAGTGTAATCCATTGAAGTAAACACGTTCACTGCATGGCAGAAGAAATACTTAGATGGTCATAAAAATCATACCTTCTCACTAAAAAAGAAATAATGCCAAGCCTAAATGATTCCAATCAAAATTTTATAAACAGATAAATAAAGTTGTAGAGATGCCTGTCCTCTATGGTTTATTTTCTCATATACTTATCTAAAATAAAATAGCCAGAGGTAAAGATTTTGAAAATAACAAATAGTATAGATTACAAAGGAACCATCTAAAAATACTATGTTATCTTCTGCGCTGGTTACCCCCATTGAATTTTAACAACCAAAATATGTAAATACATGCCCAAGAACAATTTTGTAGAAGTTGAAAAGCAGCTGAAATAAAGGTACGATAACTAGAAATGTTAATCATGTTAGGTAAAGGAAAAATGGATTATAAATCATGTTATTTTTGTAAGAAAAATGAGACTTATATTACACTAAAGAATACACAGTGAATCATAGAAAATAGGGCATCATACACCTTCCCTTTCATAACCAAGAAAGAACGGAAAGAATTCCTGACTAATCTGCATAATAAGAATGCACAATGTTCTTCCCAAGCAACATGATCTTCGCACAATCTTGACTAGCCAAGTCATCCAAATACCTATGAAATTGCATGCTACATGATTCTTCTACAGAGCCTCCAAAAGTCAAATTACAACTCACCTTCCAAGGAAAGGGTGAGAAATTAACTCAATAACATACCATAAGAAACCTACAAATTTTCAATATAAGGCCAGTGCAAACCTCCCAAGCCATAGTAAGAACATGGTTACCTAGTAAGCATGTATTTTCATTTGATCCCTTAACTTTAGCATCTCAAAATCAAAATCAAAACCAATTTCCTACAAAAGCAGGAATCACCACAGAAGACTGTCGTTCAACAAAGAGGTCTACAAAGGATATCATGGAACCATTGACCAGTAGTATATCGAAAAACTAACTAGAAAACTTGCAATCCCAAAGATATTCTTCCAATCCTCTTGTTTGCCACACTCTACTCATACACCATATGAGAAGCCATGTTTTAACTTATAGCTAATCTACACTAGATGAGGAGGATAGCAGGTTATAGAGCTTGGTTACAGAGTGAGAGCATAAATAATTATTCTCCTTGGTGGTTTAATGTAGGGAATGGTTAAATTATAATATTCACAAACATCAATGAATGAATTTCTAATACAGTTGCAATTAGGGGCAGACCAAAAACATTTCCATGTCTTCCTACAAGAAGATGAATAAAACTGAATTCTTTGTAGACAAAGAGCAAATAGGCATTGGTAACTAACAAGCAACCAACCATATAGAGATGATAGATCCTTATGACAAGACCAATCTACGGGAAAGTTTAACCAAAAGTGATGTTTGGTACCAAAAGTGATGTTTTGTACCAAACGTTTCTTATACATCAATATTTGGCCTCTGCTTAGGCTGTGACCTTAAATTAGATTATCATTGTCATTGAGATCAAAACAATTTTCAACATTTGAGTAAGAGGATAAAATAAAAAACTTCAACCAGAGGCTTGAAATAAAAAAGAAGTGGGCTATATACACACAATTAAGACTACCACAAGTTCATATGTATAAAAAGAAAACAAATTAGACAAAGAACTTTTTCTTTCCAATTGAATATTCTTTAAGGAGTAAATAGTAGCAGTAAGGGGACTTAAACTTCACATTCAAAGGCCTAATAAGGGTTGAAAATTCAAAATTTAAATATGTAAATTCTAATGGATTTGGTAGATAAAAACAATTATGAGGTTTTAAAGTTTAAAACATAATAGCAATATTTGGCCATATTGGACTTTGATGTACAGAAATTCAACCCTAGTACAAAATTTGGTGAATTTTCCACTGTGCAAATACAATGTGGCCAGCTTAGTATTGAGTGTATTTGATAATATAACACATGTATTTAATCCCCACGAACTCATTAACCCAAAAAAAAACATCCCAAAAACATTAAAAATATATTCTTTTAAATATATCTTGATACATCAATAAATATAAACTGATTGGAAAAAATTTCAAGTTATTTTCTCTGATTTATTGGATTATCTTGAAGCTGAAATTCTTCTAAAATTTGGAACAAAACACATTTTTTCATATCTATGAGATGTATACTTCTGTATTGGAGCCATACTGAATTTTTTCATTATGTATTTTTTCCATATTGAATATATTCAAATTCAAATTCATATATGAATGTTGCTACTATGGTTTAACCCTGCTATCTGGAGCACAATAACTAGATTGTGAGCATATATAGCATAACTAGTACACATTAACAAGCTGTTTGGATCCAAAATTGGTGATGGTGAGACTGTGATTCACCCAATCCTGAGTTACCAAACACTTAGATTATGGTTATCAGTCCCTGCTTGTGAGGGTTGGTTGAGACTTAGCTTTTCTTGATCCTCCACTACCATCCTTAGTGGTGTTAGTTTTTCAACATTAAGCTAGCATTGTGTTAGTACCTTTACTGATAGAATAACAAGTACAATAGTCAAACACAAGAGACAATGAACACAGTTTTTTTGATCGGGGAAACCATAAATGGAGAAAACCCCACAACTTCCTCAGAGATAGAATTAGCACAAGATGTAAAACCAAAAAATAGTAAGATGCACTCCCAAGAGCAGTAATCTTCTTCTTGTCTAGCCCCAGTGTCTTTTCCTTCCTCAACTATGCACTACACTTGAGTGTGTGAGTGATGTATGTTAAATAGAGATCCCAGCTCTCTATTTATACTAATCCCGACATGACTAAAAACCTACTAGGGCCGACCTCTACTTGGCGGGTCTAATAACCCTAGTGCCCCGAAACTGCAGGGACTTTAACTCTTAGACAATCGGAGGGTTACCCACTATGACTTGACATGACTTGTTTACATTATTAATCCTCCCGATCGGAACATTGGGGCATGACAACATGACTCAAATACATAATAGATACATCCTGGAATAAACATCGGGTTACAATACATAAAATAAATAGATGAATACATTCTGAAGTTACAAATACATCAACACTCCCTCTTAACTAGGAAGGTATTCTTTCGACACAATTTGCAGCACTGGTCTTCTTCTCTATATCAACTGGATCATCTCATCATCTGCATATTGAGTCTTCTGAGTCTTCAAGTCATCTTCATCCTTCGAATCTGGACCATCTCTCGATCTAGATCATCATGGGACATCGTCACTGGATCTGGATCATCTCTCAATCTGGATCAACATCACTGGATCTGGATCATCACTTGATCTGGATCATCATCACTGGACTGAATCTGGATCATAAATCGATCTAGATCTAGATATGGATCATCTCTCGATCTGGATCATCATCACTGGACTGTATCTGGATCATCACTCGATCTGGATCTGGATCTGGATCATCTCTCGATATGGACCATCACTGTTGGATCTGGATCATCACTCGATTTGTATTTGGATCTGGATCATCTCTCAATTTGGATCATCATCACTGGACTAGATCTAGATCATCACTCGATCTAGATCTGGATCTGGATCATCTCTCAATCTGGATCATTACTGCTGGATCTAGATCATCACTCGATCTAGATCTCTCGGAGTCATCATAAATGGATCTGGATCATAGCTCGATCTAGATCTCACCTGGTCATCATCATGTGCATACTATCTCGTCATAGGAAGTTCTACAGAGCCAGCCTTCTTTCATGCTAGGTGTATGCCTACCTCCTCGTAGGTATTTGGTAGCCCTTACATCTGACCTACTCGTCAGAATGGCCAGCACTCACATCTGACCTGCTCATCAGAAAGGCGGTAGCCCTTACATCTGACCTACTCGTTAGAATGGCCAGCACTCACATCTGACCTGCTCGTCAAAAAGGCGGTAGCCCTTATATCTGATCATATAGGACCTAATTGTATAGTCACATCAGAATGGCCAGCACTCACATTTGACCTACTCGTCAGAAAGGCGGTATCCCTTACATCTATGTAGGAGCTCATCCTACATCAAAATGGCCAGTACTCACATCTAACCTACTCGTTAGAATGGTGGTATCCCTTACATCTGTCCTACTCGACAGAATGGCCAGCACTCACATCTAACATGGAAGGAACTAAATCCTTTAGCCATGAATAGAATGGCTATTCCCTTACATCTGACCTGCTCATCAGAATGGCGGTAGCCCTTACATCTGCCCTACTCGACAGAATGGCCAGCACTCACATCTGACATGGAAGGAACTAAATCCTTCATCCATGAACAAAATGGCTCTGCCCTTACATCTGACCTGCTCATCAGAATGGCGGTAGCCCTTACATCTATCCTACTCAATATAATGGCCAACACTCACATCTAACATGGAAGGAACTAAATCCTTTAGCCATGAACAGAATGGCTCTGCCCTTACATCTGACCTCCTCGTCAAAATGGCAGTAGTGCTTACATCTGTCCTACTCAACAGAATGGCCAACACTCACATCTGACATGGAAGGAACTAAATCCTCTCACCATGACAGAATGGCTCAGCCCTTACATATGACCTACTCATCAGAATGTCTTTGGGACTCATCACTTTCCCTTGGAGGAAACCTCGATCTGAAGAACACCAAGCTTCTCCCTGAATTACTCGAACTTTAATTTGGCTAATGGCTTCATTAACACATTAGCTATCTATTCCTCCATCGCAACATATTGGAGCTTCACTGCTCCCCTTTGCACCATATCCCTGATATAATGATACTTGATCTTGATATGCTTTGACTTGTCATGGAACACTGGATTCTCTGACAACTTCAAACAAATCTGATTGTCACAATGTATACAAGTAGCATCCAACTGGAGATCAAATATATCAGACAGTAGCTTCCACATCCATACTGCCTCACAACTAGCTGAATAAGCTACGACATACTCTGCTTCAGCTATACTTAGTGCCACACAAGATTGCTTCTTGCTAAACCAAGAGATCACACCTGATCCCATACTGAAGCAACAACCTAAAGTGCTCTTCCTATCGATGGCACTGCCTGCCCAATCTGAATCAACATAACCCTCCAGGTTAATCTTTTGATTCGCATCATACTTGAGCCCATAATCAATTGTGCCTCTCAAGTACCTCAGAATATGCTTTGCAGCAATCAAGTGAACATTTCTTGGATCTGTCAAGAACTGGCTCAATGCGTTCATAGCAAAGCAAATGTCTGGTCTCGTGTTCGTCAAGTACATCAATGACCCAATCATCTGACGATACATCGTAGCATCAACCGTCTCTGAAGAAGCATCATTCAATAGCTTCAGGTTTGATTCCATAGGTGTGGCCATAATCTTGCAGTCCATCATCCTAAACCTCTACAGGATCTCTACTGCATACTTCCCTTGTCCAAGGAAGATTCCATCCGCACTCTGCCACACCTCCATACCTAGAAATTAATGCATCATACCCAAGTCCTTCATCTAGAACTTGGAAGAAAGCTTTCTCTTTGTATCAGTAATCAACCCATCCATACCTGTCACAAACAAATCATCTACATAGAGTAGAAGCATCACTAGGTTTCCATCTTCAACCTTGCAGTAAAGGTTGGAATCTGCTTTACTCTTGGTAAATCCCAAACTAGATAGAAAGTTATCAATTCTGTCGTACCATGTCCTGGGTGCCTATTTCAAACCGTATAGGGTTTTCTTCAATTTGCATACATGCGACTCCTTGTCATGTGTCTCAAAACCGAGTGGTTTTTCTACATACACTTCCTCTTCCACTACACCATTCAAGAAAGAAGTCTTGACATCCATTTGGTGTATCTTCCATTTCATCACTATGGCCAGAGAAAGTACTGATATGATGGAAGTGTATCTGGCTATAGGTACAAAGGTCTCTTCATATTCTATTCCCTCTTTTTTAGAGAAACCTCGAGCTAAAAATCTTGCCTTATACTTTTCAATGCTACCATCTGCAGCATGTTTGATCTTGTAGATCCATTTGAAAGTTACAACTGACTTCCTATCTGGTCTTGGGACAACATCCCAAACATCATTCTTCATGATCGATTGATACTCTTCGATCATCGCATCCTTCCATTCTTTCTGTTCTGCTGCTTCTTCATAACTGGAAGGTTCTTCATCAACGAAATCACATAGTAAAGCTACATACCCGAAACATGATTTGGTCCTCTTTCTTTCTCTATGATTCTCTTCTGGAGCACCATATCTTTCCACACCTTGGATAAGTTCTCGTACCCAAGCAGGTTTCCTCTTATGAGGATTCTTCTCCAGAGGTGGATCTACAGGTTTTTGTGGTTCTTCAAATTCTCGATCTTCTTCTCGAGTTTCTTTATTCATGGTTGTATCATGAATTCTGCGTGCTTCTGCTTCTTTAGTTTCTTTAGCAGGTCTCTTTCTGGATTTGTTGCAAGATGTGTCTTCATCAAATGTCGCATCCCTGCTGATGTCAATATCCTTATATCCTGGGAAATATATTCTGTAAGCCTTCGAGCTTTCAGAGTATCCCACAAATTTACCCTTCTTTCTTGAAGGATCTAATTTATTCCTTTTCTCTTTTGGAATGTGGATGTACATAGGACAACCAAATATTCTGAGATGGCTGACTTCTGGTTTCTTGCTAGAGAAGAATTCTTCAGGAGTCTTGTTCTCAAGTACTCTATGTGGAGTACGGTTCTGTACATACACTGCTATTCTGGAAGCTTCCACCCAAAGATGCATAGGAAGGTCTTGATCATGAAGCATTTCTTTTGCAGCTTCCATGATAGTTTTGTTCTTCCATTCTGCAACCCCAACCCCATTATGTTGTGGATTATAAGGAGTGGACAACTCCCTCTTAATCCCTAATTCTTTGCATATCTCTTTGAATTCATTTGAAGTGAATTCTCTGCCATTATCTGATCGAATGGTCTTGAACTTCTTTTCAGTATGGTTTTCGATCAAGGCTTTGAATTCTTTGAACTTACTGAATAATTTGTCTTTGTTCTTCATGAAGTAAACCCATGTCTTCCTAGAAAAGTAATCAATAAAATAAACATAATATGCATACCCGCTTAGAGAGTTTGATGACATAGGACCGCATACGTCAGAGTGGATGATTTCCAAGATTCATTTCGCTTTGCTTTCACTTCTTGGAAATGTCTTCTTTGTATTCTTTCCTTTCACACATCCTTTGTAGACCCCTTCATGTTTTGCTTGAATTTCCGGAAGACCTTCGATAGCTTTGGTTGCAATAGGTAGTGCTCTGTAATGCACATGTGCAATCCTTCTATGCCAAAGTTCACTTGGCTCTACTGTGTCATGGACCAAGGCTTGTTCTAGATCTCCCTTTAATTTGTACAATCCTCCTTCTTGTTCTCCAATCACTACCGCATCATCGATAGTCTTTCCTTTTGGCCACATGATGACTTGACCATCTATGAATGCAACCCGCATTCCTTTTGCATCTAATACTGATATGGAGAGAAGGTTCTTCTTGAGTCCTGGCACAAACAATACTTCTTTCATTGTTAGATATTTTCCAGAGTCTAACTTATATGAATATTCCCCACCACCTTTTATTGGATATTGGTACTCATCTCCTAGCTTTACCTTGTGAGGTGATTCATGTTCTAATAGTCTAACAAAGGATTCCTTGAATCCAGTCATATGTTTGGAACGCCCACTGTCTATAAGCCAATCATCACTACCATGAGTAATGTTACCTGTGAGAGATGATATCAGAACATATTCATCCTCGCTTGAAGAATATTCACTTTCATATCTGGATCTCTTCCTGGATGGTTCATCATCCTGATCTGCAGCATGAGCATGATGTCTTCTTTTGTTGCTCTTCTTTACTATCTTCTGTTTGTTAGGAAAATTCCTTGCATAGTGTCCTGCTTCATCACAAGTATAACATATGATCCTAGATACATCTCTTCTAGTATTATCTTTGTGAAAGTGCTTACCTCTAGAACCATGATATTTTCTCTTGCTTGACTTGGAGTGAGACTTGGAGTGTACCATAAGAGCTTGGTCTTCACTTCCCATCTTCTCTTCTCGAGCTGCTATCCGAGCTTCTTCTTAAGAGCACTCTTCCCATAGTCTGCTGAACTTGACTAACTTCTTCCTAGCACATATTCCTTGGATGAAAGAATCCCATGAACTAGGAAGTCCATTCAATGTAGTCATTAGTACAATCTCTACATTTTCCACTTCTTCATCAACTGCTTCTAGTTGCTCTTTGATCTGAGAAACTCTTGTGAAGTAAGAATGGATTTTTTCTACATTCTAAATCTTCACATTCTTCAGTTGGTTTCTTAGGGTCATCTTCCGATTGATGTTCTTCCCTTCAAACAATTTGGCTAGGGAATCAAACATAGCTTTCGGTGTCTTGAGAGAGGACACATGTGGGATAAGGTGATCCTTGATAGAATCAGCAATGATCCTCTTTTCCATAACCATTTTCTTCTTGTGTAAGGCCTTTACCTCATCTCCCTCTAGAACTAGAACCTCCTCATGAATGTAGGAGTCTAATTCATTTTCTTCCAGGACCAAGGAGATCCTATACTTCCAGGCTCGGAATTTTTCAGCTCCCTCAAGCTTTTCATCAAGCTTGGTATGATGAGACATCTTAAATGAGAACCTCAAATGGAAATACAAAATATTTTAGATATTACCAAGTTCAAGATGTCGGATCTGAAACTTGAGCTGAAATCCCGCAAAGCTGGTTCAGGAGCAAATTAGGGTTTTGCTTTTCTGGAGTTCTATCTACCCAAATGCCTTGAAATTTGTTCGTAACTTCGATTTTGGGGAGGAGATCAATCCAGGCCTAGGCTCACTAAAAAATTCCTTTTCTGTGAAAATCCCTAATTTTCGATAGCAGTGACAGGTCCAAAACTGAAAAAGCTCATAATTGGATTCTGCTTCAATAGAAAGATGCATCCTAAGGAGGAGATTTGTTCTACCTTAATTTTTCTGAAAATTTGTGAAGGAAGATCCACAAACTAGGAATCCCTAGTTCCCATAGCTGCACAGTGTCTTCTTCTCAGGTTAGCTCTGATACCATGTTAGTTTTTCAACATTAAGCTAGCATTATGTTAGGATCTTTACTGAGAGAATAACAAGTACAACAGTCAAACACAAGAGACAATGAACACAGTGTTTTTGATCGGGGAAACCATAAATGGAGAAAACCCCATAACTTCCTCGGAGATAGAATCAACACAAGATGTAAAACCCCAAAATAGTAAGATGCACTCTTGAGAGCAGTAATCTTCTTCTTGTCTAGCCCCAGTGTCTTCTCCTTCCTCAACTATGCACTACACTTGAGTGTGTGAGTGATGTGTGTTAAATAGAGATCCCGGCTCTCTATTTATACTAATCCCGACATGACTAAAACCCTACTAGGGCCAACCTCTACTTGGAGAGTCTAATAACCCTAGTGCCTCGGAACTGCAAGGACTTTAACCCTTAGACAATCGAAGGGTTACCCACTATGACTTGACATGACTTGTTTACATTATTGATCCTCTTGATCGGAACATCGGGGCATGACAACATGACTCAAATACATAATAGATACATCCCGGAATAAACATCGGGTTACAATACATAAAATACATAGATGAATACATTCCAAAGTTACAAATACCTCAACAAGTGAGCATCACTACAACCTTTCCGTTTAACAATTGGTTACTCAAGTTAAGGCATACCATTCGTATAAAATTTTGAATACTTGCTATTCAATCTATGTTCATAATCCATGCTTAATTTTAATTAAGTATGTCTAAGCATCTGCTTACAATGAGAAGGAATATATAGAGATAAAAAGGAGGCATACTTGGAGATGCATTTGATTTCACATGAAGAAAGCATTTATTCTTTACTTCCACCTCTATTTCTGCCCCTCATTTTGAGAAATGGTTCCTCCCCTTCTAGGCTTTACCTTTTTAGTTCACCCTTTCTCAAGTATTTTATTTTTCCTATTACACTTTCATTTGTATATTTTCATATTTTATCATTTAGTTGTGATATTGACACTCCCTTAAGGGTTTTCTTAAACCTTGTGCAACTTGAAAATGTTTCATGGATACTTAGTTGGTTTTGGTAGTGTTAATAAATTTTACATTAGTAATAATCCAATGATAGACTGTGAGCAATCAATGTCCTCATGGATCAGTACTGTAACTCAGCTGTTTCATGTCCCCACCACATGATTTGATTGTTTTGTAATTCCACATACACATTTCTGCATTGTTCAACTCCAAGCAATGTGTTTATTAAGTAATTTTTGTAACAACAGCAAAAACAAAGCAATAACCAAAGCAACAATTTTTACCTATGGAAGTGATGGAGTATCAGGCTATCAATGATTCCCAAAAAATATTGGCAGATGCTATTGCCTATCGAAATGAATCCAATGCAGTAGAAGAAAGGGGTACATAGGTAATTTCTTTTATATGCAATTAATTCTTATTTAACCAAGATGTTTGTGAATAATTTCTCAGCTATTATGTTTTTAAACTCAAAATATTACTTTCAATTTCAATGGATGTTTAAGTAAGTAATAGATCAGTTTGATACCCAGTTATCAATTATTGTAGGAAATGGAAATTGAAAGGCCATATCAAGAATATTTGACAAAGGAACTTGAAGGCATTCCATATTCTGCATCATTTTCAAGAAAGGAAATAAAGGAATCACTTGAAGATTTTGAATATGAAGAGAAGGATTATGATATTTGATGTCACAGATTATGATGTCCCACAAAAAGAGAAAATTGTATGAATCCATGTAGGTATTGTGTCTATTATTGGCTTCTTATGTAAACAGACGTTATGGTATTTAATCAACTACAGAAACTGTGAAAAATTTGTGTTTGTCAGACGAGACTTTTAACCAAACAAGAAATAAAAATTTCTGAGGTGTGGAGGTCAAACTGCAGTCTTCGATCTTCTCTGACTGTTGCAAATTATCCCTCAACTGTTGATTGAGGTTAAAATATTGCTATATATTTATTCTTAGAGTCGAGAAAAGCCTCCCTTGATATTTCTAGGAGAAATATATGTGCTTTGTGGTGGGTAATTTATGTATTGTTTCTTTGTATTTCTTGTAATACATAGAAAAATCTAACGTTAGCAATAGTATTACAGGATGTAAGCCAAATACATATGTTATTTCACTATCTAGTATACATCTCAAGAAATATGGAACTTTCACCAAAAAACATTAGGTAATCAGAACTCAAACCTACGTTGTATTATTCTTATAAACAACTATGTACCCATGCTTTTCTAATTCATGTGCAAAGAACTCCTCAAAATGATCACTCTGAACCTACATCATTACATAAATCTAGAAATCCACTAAAATCTAAATCAATTATATCTTAAAAAAGAAATAAAATTCTAGAGATGGTAGAGTTGCAACACCTATACACTCAAATTCCAATATAGATGAAATAAAAACAAAGTGAATAGATATATTATGAATTCTCTTTAGTAGAATCAGTTAGAAAGACAAAAAATTGTACCACAAACAACCACCAAAAGAATTTTTGATTCAATCTATCTTCTGCACCTAATAAATTAGTCCCTACAATAGGATTCAAAACATTTAATGTAGTCTTGAGATGCTCTTTCAAATGAGCACAAAATACCTTTGCAAGGGCAACTAAGTGTTGTTGTGTGAATTCTTTGCAAATTGCAACCATGCGCATAGCTACATACATTCCTTCTGTTGATAGTGGAATACTTGAAAGAGTCAAAAACCTCATCAGGGTGTCAATGCCCTTTTTCTCAACAAATATTCTAGAAGTTTCAGGATTTTCCATTGCCTGATGCACAAACACAATTGCATGTGAAATGAATAATTGTAGAAATCCTTCATTAGTCATATTTTCAACAGACAATCCACTAGTTCCAACACCTTCAATATGCTTCTCTTTAGAATCAATATCCATAGGAATGATAATATCCAATTTGTCTTTGGATTCTAACCCCATGTCGCCCACCAAGGCAATTTTCTCAAGAATTTCAATGATAACATCTACACCAGGTCCCCTCAAAGAAGGGAAATGGTGCATCAGCTCTTCCATTGAATTAACCAAATGAGCACCCCCTTCATTCAATGGTAGCAAATAATTTCATGATGTGAAGACATGTCTAAGAAACTGCAGAGAATTTCTTTCAGTCACTACCTGCAATCCTGTACTATTGAGACATATTGCATAAAGACCACTAGGATGCAGTAAATTGCTTTTGAAGAAGGGAGAAGTAATATAGCACCCAAGAAGGAAGTTGTAAGACCTGCTGCATGAAGCATTGAGAAACAAGTTGGATCTTTATGAATAATTTCACTCATAATTGTCATAGCTGAAGAGAAGATGTCACCACCAAACTTATTGGAATGACAGAATATTAATGATAGGCTTGATGGCGAGTACCCTCAAGATTTGCAAAACTACACCTTTTGGAAACAAATTCTCCTCATGCAACAAACTGTCTGTTAACTACAGGTCTTTTCTTGAACTAACATACTTACTAAAAAACAAGTTGAAATTTACAAACATCTCTTTCCAATGATGAATGTTTCCTTGTTTAAACACCACCTTAAAGTTACAAACAAATACACAAAATAAAAATAAAAATTAAGATAAATACATAGAAGCTCAAACCTCACCTTATCATTGTAATCCCAAGTTAATATTGAGAGAGGATCTTCAATGTCCTCCAATGGAGTATTAGTTTTGCTCCGGATGAAATCGGTTACTTTCTGAGGCTATAAAAGTTGTGCCATAACAACTGAATAAGAAAAATCCACTAGTGAAGCAAACACCAAATCAGGCCCTGGGGTCCACTAGGAGATATGGCAAAAAGATGGATTGAAATGTCTGTGGTCCCACTAGACAAGAGATGGATCAATTCAAACAAAAGCAACAACACCCTAAAGAGACAATGTATAAGTCTTTCACAACTTAAATCCTGATACAGTAAAAAATTTAATGAAGAATGTCACTTCAAATCAATATTACTCATATCCTGCATGAGAAACAAGGAAAGAAAAAGGAGGAAAATAGAAAGTAAAACATTCAACACATTGTATCACTATTCTATCAAAAAAGATGAAATTGCATATGTTGAAAAAGAACATAAAGAAATAAAAAGTTCAATGGAAGTTGGAATTTAAGTTGTAACTTCATTATAGAACACATAAATGATAAAACATTTATAAAACCTTTCTCAACAATGTTCTCTCTAATTCAGAAATCAATTGAATAATCAAGCAAACATCAATTGAACAATGGCCCTAGGGTTAGCTCAAGCAATCATGAGCCAGATGTCAGATCTCTCCTCCCAAAATTGGGGAGGTCACAAGTTAGACTCTCTTAACTTTTGATCACCTCAAGGTTAGTCTCCATAATTAGGGCCAACAGTTCACCCCATTTACCATCCATGAATCATGGGTAAGTGCAATGGTTTTACACAAGATTGTTCCTTCGGAAAAAAAAATCAATCAAACAATGAAATTCCCATATGCTTCTAGTCATGATCCAGATGCCATATCTCTCCCCCCAAAATTGGGGAGGTCATAGGTTAGAATGTCTTTAGTCTTGATCACCTCATGGTTAGACTCCATAATCAGGGGCAACAGTTTACCCCATTTACCATCCATGAATCATGGGGAAGTACAATGGTTTTACATAAGAGTGTTCCTTCAGAAAAATAAAATAAAAAAATATATCAATCAAACAATGAAATTCCCATATGCTGGCATGTCTTGGTTTGTTCTGTTGAGTCCTACACCCAATGCAGACAAGCCAGATTACATGTGCAATTAAATGAATAAAAATTCGAAACTTTAAGCCCAACAAGCTACAAGACCTCTCCACATCACTTTAATTTATTTTAATTTCACCTTGAGAATTCATTTCTATGTCATTGACTCCTCCACATCATAGTAGCATAATTCAGCCATATTGGAGTTTCTTGTACAGAAATTCAGAGGGAGTTAAAAAATCATCGAATATTCGACATAGTATGAACACGATAAATTTTCCCACCATTGCATAGTGATTATATATTTTTTACACGTATTATTCATCTAAGAGATTGTAATTCAACTGCAAATGGAAAAGTAAATGGAACACGCAGGTCTTCTCTTTGCAGCAATTTGTTTCCAATATCAACAAGGTGATTCAAGCCTGTTTAAGTGACTGCTGCTCCCATGTATCTAAAATTATTTAGATATTTTATATTAGATGTAACCTATATCAATGCATATGCAGTTGGGTAAAACATCCATTGTAGATGATGCTTATGTCATGAGCTGAAAATGCAAGTGAAAGAGATGGACACTAATGTATTTGTCTTACATGTAAGAAACCACAAAATAGCAGCAGTGACAGCCTTGTTTTGAATATCAAATAGAATTTTTAGTTTCCAGATACCTACAACCTGGTATTATTAGGTTCTCTATTATTTTTCAGGTTAGCTGCTAGAAATTTGAAAATTTATATAAATACTTGGCTCTACTTCAGTGGCTTGATTTAACCAGTGGAGATGAAACCATTTATACAATGTATATTTTAAAATGAATATTTGTAATAGTATAGCTAGTTCAATATTATCATAACTGAATTGAAACCAGCAAAACTAGTCAGAGCTGACTTGTTTGATTAGTTTTGTACCGGAGCCCATATTTCCCCTCAAAACCAAATTAAAATTATAAACACCAAAAACTAAAACTCTATAACCACTCTAAAACCTAATTTGATCTATTTAATGATGCCCCTGTTCTATTGTGAATAGACTTGTCCTAGCTGACATGCAGTTGCTTCCACTGTCAGAGTAGGATATGGACATTGATGTTGGACTTTTGAGCATCTTGAGTAAAGAGGTTGAGCATACTCATGCAAATAATTTAGAGGATCTAGACTTGGATGATTATGTAGTTTGATTTGATTAGACTATAGTATGCTTATTTTTGGACTATGGAGGCCATTTAGAGGATCTAGACCAAAAATAAAATTTAAACACCAAAAATTAAAACTCTACAACCACCCTAAAACCTAATTTGATATTTTTAGCACTATTTATTTTTGCTGAAATTTAGTGGTATAATTAAATTAATTTTAAGATATATTGGTGATCCGGTGGTTTTCAAATTCTTCGGGCTAAGCAATTTATAAAAGTTTCCTAGGTCTGCAAGAAGAGAAGGTTCTAAAGGTGTTTTAAGCAAAGGAATTTTAAAGGCCTTTAGTTAACAAATGAGATATTTTTTAATTAAGGAATATGTTTATTCATTATGGATAAATATTATGAGAATTTTACCAATCCTATTTTATATAAAAGTGGGTTAAAGTTAGTTTTTATAAAAAAAAAATGAAGTTTATTTTTATAAATGCAAAAGTAAAGAGTAGCTATTTTTATGGGAAAAGTAAATGTGGATATTTTACCAAGATATATTTTAGGCTAAGCCCAATATCCAAGAGCAAAATTGGGGTCCATACACCAAGCAAATCCTTCCACCTAATTCCAAGCCCTTAGCTTCCAAATGATTCTTTATTTGTTCCTTAACATATGTTGAAACCATTGTTGTTTACAAACAATTCAAATATGAATGTTTCTCTTGCATGTGGGACATTCCTGTAATATAATAAATAACACAAAAGTAGAAATGCTGTGTACAAATTCTTCCACAACATTTGGAGAAAACCATTTGGTTTTTGAAGGTGCATTTGAGCTGTGGTTAAGATTTGAAGAGGAGAGGAAAGATGAATTGGAGCTCAACGAGGTGGAAGCAAGGAGAGTTTAAGTCTTATTCATTTAGAGAACTTTGTGTTTTCCAAGTATTTTTTATGATCGAGCTATCAAATGCAAGCACCTACGGTTGGATAAATTAGTCTCAATAGACCCATTGGTGGCCTACTCATTTCATACCTAGCAAACAAAGAGCCTGAGAGCGTATTGCATAAAAGGAGTGAAAATAAATAAAATAAGCAATGGAGACATATTCCAAAGAAACAAGGTTTTGTTTTATTTGCAACTATGTTAGAAGGCACGATTACTATTCTATCAGCCGTGGGATGTTTCAACAATAGAGTCATCCAACATTAAGGATGCACTCAAAGGAGCCTGGGTGCATTGCCTACGCAGCTAAGAATTGGTCATTGGTCCAGATGGAGACTACATTTCATCTGACGGCTCAAATAAATTTCGTATTATGAAGTTGCACAGAGCAATTACATTTTTCAATTCACGAAATTGGGTATATCCATTAAATTTTAATGGTGAAGATAAGAGGATGGAAGAGATCGGTGGCTCATATAAATTTCCCTAACGTAACTTGCACGAAGTAAGTCAATTTTTCAATCAGTGAAATTTTATATGGTGGGTGTCTTAGGGCGCGTGTTGAATTGGAAAAGAAAATTGAGCAAATTGATGGTTGTAAAGATTTCTACTGGATGAAAATGTTGTTTAGTTAATTTTTCAAGATTGGATGGAATGAGGAAATAAAAACATGTGTTTTTATCCCATTTTTTGAGAATGTTTCAGTTTAGAGAAAATGAAGAGTGTTTAGAGTTGCATGGTTCTACACTTTGTTTGAGTCTGGTGATGCAATTTTCAGATAACATATTTATCATAAAGAGCATTTACATGCATTTCTTGAAGCGACCGACAGATTTTTTCCCTATAAATGACTATTTGAGTCATCAACTTCAAGTGATGGTTTCCTCCAATGGAAGAGGAATTTTGGGAAACTGAGAGAGGTTTGTCTTTATAACATACCCATATACCATAAAATATCTCATGTCTTACACAGGTACTATGGATTGAGATAATCAAAGTCATCTTCAGAGAGAAAATTTCCATATTTTTAAATGACTGTTTTAGTCAGTTATTTCAATCAAATTTGTTTGGAAAACCAGAAATAATTTTCCAAAATTGAATGAGGTTTATATTAATAACATGATTATGTTCAATAACCGCTTTCATTTTTTACACAGGTCCTATGGTTTAGGAGAAACAAAGTGAGTTCTACAGGACATTTTTTAGGTTTTCCAAAGGACTGTTTCAGACATCAAATTCAAAGAATTGTTTCAGCCAAATGGAGTTGAATTAAACTGAGAGAGGTTTTTATTCATCATAGGCCTACATTCAAAGAACTCTTTCCTATTTTACACAGGTATCATAGTTTTGGAGAATTTAAAATATATTCATAGGGTATTTTTCCATAAATTTACAGGTTTACTGTCTGAGTCATCAGTTTTAAAATCAGATCCTGAGGAGCTGGAGCTGAATCAGAGGAAACGAAGACATGGGTTTTGTTGGGAAGATGGCCAGTTACAAAAAAATATTTTGGTTTTCACACAACTATCACCATATGGGATATTCAGGAGGGTATTTTTAGCCTATTTTTCTAGTAGTCCGCATTTTATTTTTGTCTTATGTGAATCGTGGTGTGTAGGCCATGTCCGAAGTTTGTTAGAAGATGTTATTCAGTTTGTAACAAATTTTGTTTTCGAATGTCAGTTTAGGAGGTCCAAAAGCACTATAAATTCACATCCTATAAAAGGATAAAAAGTTTGGAACCAATGTAACTTTGTGTTGTATTCTTTCAAGAGTTTTCTAATAAAGTTGTAGAGCCGAAGTCAGTGTTTTTCATAGGGATTCATGTGTTGTTTGTGTTATAGTCTGTTGCTTCCTTTCTCATGTGAATGTTTTCCAGTTTATCTCCCCCATTATGTTTTCTTTCATGTATGAAATAAGTGTATAATAGTTTGGAATTCATACATACTATGTTACGTCTATTGTTTCAAATATCCACTAAAGCTTTCTTCTAAAGTTAATACATAATTCATTCTTTAATGCTCTATGTAAATGGTTTGTTCTTACTCTTCCTTTTCCACCAGACAATTATAATTTGACTATGACCAAATGGCTATCTTGTCTCTGTGTTAAAATCGCCTGCATAAGTTTTGTTTATTTCTATTACACATATTGACTCCATCGCCCAATGGTTCTATGTTCTGTTTCAACCACCCTTACAAACAATTCATATTTTCACTTGTACATGTCTGGCACTATTAATATTTGGTGAGAGACCCCTCTTGGAAGAGAAGGAGGCCAGTTATCTCTTTGAAAGTGGTTCTGTTGTTACCTAGGAATGAGCCTTCATGACCTTTGGTTCAATTCCAGTGCTAACAAACTAGCGTCGTTGCCAAGGACAAATTAAAGATCATCCCTGGGAAGAATGACACAAATTCAAAGGATAAAGGTTTTCTATGGGAAAACAAAGATTCTTACATGTTGTTATAGCTGATTTTACCATACCAAGTGAATCACACTTGTATGGCCTTCCCCTATCCCTCTGCAGACTTTTTAGACCCCTTGGACCATTTTTTGTCCATTGATGTTCCCTAGACCATCCCTAAAAACATGTGAAAATTTCTATACACGAATTTTAAACCCCTTATCGCGTATATACGTGGGTTTGACCTCTAAAATAACGTACATTGGGATGTGTACAAAAATTCAAATCCTTTTGGAGTTTTCCTTGACATGGATCTGACTCACTTGTCTCCTAGCCTTCCATATGCCTTGAGATCGCTCGGATTCGACCTTTCATTACCCCATTCAAAAGCTATATAAGGAACCCTTGGGATACATTGAAGGCATAAGAGAATTGAGAGCAAAGAAACTATATTCCATTGTTGCCGGAACTTGTGCTTGAGTCTGCATCCCTTTGTCCCTTGGAGCACTTTGGTGTTCTTCCCAAGCTTGCTTTTTGCTTGTGAGCTTGCTATCGAGAGATGGAGGATTGAGGTGGTGGAGGCCCAAGTGGGGGATTCAGTTTCTTTTATTCGCAAACATGCCGACAGAGGTTGTATTCATTGTGATCTCTGATTTTATATTAATAGAAATATATTTTCCTGTCCAATAATGTATGTTTGAATGAATATTTTATCCATGGATGATTTCAAATGCTTATACGTTGTTGATTATATATTCTAGAGTATATCTAACACCAATATATATAGTATTCTTTTCTTTTTTACTTGTTGTTGAGGAAGTGATTCATCAATTCAAGCTGAAGTTGGAAAGCTCAACGGGGATCTACTTCAACCGTCCGGAATAAGGTATGAAGGCTGATCCTTTAGTGTTAGATATTTGATTTCTCTTGCATATTGGAAAGGATTGATTTCTGGAGTCAAGCTGTCTGTTGTGGTACCCCAAGACATAGGAATTTCTCTCTGTAACACATGTGAAAAAGGTTGTATCATTTTACTTGGTGACTCCACTGAAAGATTCTGGAAGGTGACTCCACTGGGGAGACCGATGGTCAGAAAGACAGATACCGGGAGAGGTCTCAAATCTTCCTTGGATTTGAACGAAGGGTTTAGAGCTGACTGTTGATGGTGAACAATGGTCAGACATCAAGAAGGTCATGTATCTTTTCACCTGGTGACTCCATCTACGAAGGATCCATTCTTCATAATTTTCTATGGAAACTCCACTATCAAACGGGGTTGCAAAGTTTGAGGAGCCGATTCAGTTTCTCCACCATCAAGATGAATTCTCGGGCTGCAAGGTATGCTCCTATGAATCTTGCTGCCATTCCTAGTTATCCCAATAAAATACCTTTGGTATATTGGCAAACATATCTTCCAACATTCAATGATGAAAAGGGTGATGATGTTGCCATTCATTTATTTAGATTTCATTAGCATATACATAAGCTGGGAGTGGGATGGCATGAAGATTCTTTAATGAAACTATTCATGTTTGGTTTAGAAGGATATGCAAGACCTTGGTATGAGGGATTTCCAATAGGGAGTTTATCCTCCCTTAAATACTTTCATACAATATTTCATGAACATTTCAAAAGGCATTATCCTTCTTTGTTGTTACTTCAAGATTGTTGCACACACGATAGAGAGTTCATTGAAAAAGTGAAAGATGAGTGTGTTGATGATCACTTTTTGGATGAAGAGGTTTTAGATATCTTACATGAATATTCAGCTCCAAAAGAAAAACAAACCAATTGCAATGATATTCAAGAAATTTCCCAGCAGTTAGTACTGTCTTCATTGACTGAAGTTGACATAGACCAAAGCTCAAATTCAACCAGTTATTTCTCTATTCCTAAAACTGATGATGATTTGCAGCATTCTCGTCATTCTCTGTGTGACCAAGAGAAAGGTTGGCACTGTCAATCAAATCCTTCCTCATATTATTCAACTTCCAAATTTTGTTACAAGAACAGGCCTCCCCTTCCCAATAAAAAAATTCATTTCCGCAACAGCAATCTCTTGAAAGTTATAATGCTTGTGTGATTGATTACACAAAAGATGATAATTCTAGAAAATATCAGTCTTGTAGTCTCTCCACATGTTCATTTTCTTAAAATGCAAGTAAAGAGAAATCAGATTTTGAAATAGTGGTTGAAGGAAGACCTCTGCATGTTGATCAAATTCAAATTTTACCTAAAGATTTACATGAATATATAAAGCTCTCTTTGCTTGAAGAAGATGATCAGCCTAGTGATTTGAAAGGAGATGGGTGTACTGATTTGTTTTCCGAAGAATGCAATTAGCCTATCTCAATTTCTGTTAGTGAAGAAAACTTCATGGAAATCCAAGATCAAAAGTATGAAAACAAAGTGGAAACTGGACATGTTGAAAGTGATTGTTTGTGGTTGTGTTTTCCTTCATTTGAGTGGTTAAAAAAGAGACTTAAAGTTTCCGATCAAAAATAGAAATTTGATATTTAGATGAATGTATAAATTTCTTTG
Organism: Pseudotsuga menziesii; assembly: GCA_001517045.1. Taxonomy (NCBI): domain Eukaryota; kingdom Viridiplantae; phylum Streptophyta; class Pinopsida; order Pinales; family Pinaceae; genus Pseudotsuga; species Pseudotsuga menziesii. The sequence continues at coordinate 969,474 of LPNX010149935.1, forward strand.
GAATGGATGATAAGAAAGAAGGACAGTTATGCAATCAATCCCGACCTTTAGAAAAACCAATGATATGAAATGAAGAGTTGAATAATGAAGAAGAAGATGGGGCTTCTCAAATGGATGTTTCTTTTCGTTTTTCGAATTCAGAAATTTTTTGTCAAGAAGAAATCTATTTGCTCGATCCTATTGAAGAAATGAATGATGTTTCTGCTGAAGCATATAAAGAATATGAAGTTTTAAAATCAGAAATTTTAGATGAAGTTGTGGATGTCTCGCCTAGAAATTGTCATGAGTTTTCTTGGCATGGTTATTTTGATGATCAGTTTGACAGTGTGTAAGGGAATTTACAGTTGAGACAACTCTCTCATGGTAACATAATGACATAATTTTTTTAAAGTTGTCATGCCTTTTATGATCTAGTGGCTGATTACATAGATGAATTTTGCAGTGATAATGGCTAGTTATATCTCTAGTGTAAAGATCAATTTCTTTATTATAAATTTCTGACATTAAGTCTGTCATCTCTGTTTTTTATCAATCATGAAAAGAAAGTTGGTTTATTGGATCATTTGCTTGAGTGGCTTCATTGGAAGTCAGAAGTTACTTGACTCAGCATTGATGCTTAGTAAGAAGGGTAGGTAAGTAAATATGAATAAGCTTGACATGGCAAGCATTCTATTCAGCAGTTTTTAGTTTGTTTTCAGTTTCAGTTTTGATTTCAGTTTTGGTTTTAAAGTTCAGGTCTGCAGTTACGATTGTCTTCAGTTTTTAGGGTATGGACAGGTGACAGTTTACAGGGTGACAGGGGTTTGTTTGTAGGATGGTTTCAGTTGATGGTTCGGTTCAGAACAGGTATAGGATTTCAGAAAAATTTGGGAGCCGCCCAATGGATTCGACACCTGGTCTACGGGGATCTTTGCTACCTCGCAGGGAGGATAGCATCCCTAATGGAGCGAGCTGTTAGCACTATTTATTTTTACTAAAAGTTAGAGCTATAATTAAATTGATTTTAAGTTATATTGGTGATCGAGTGGTTTTCGAATTCTTCCCGCTAAGCAATTTATAAAAATTTACCAGGTCTGCAAGAAGAGAAGGTTCTAAAGGTGTTTTGAGCAAAGGAATTTTAAAAGCCTTTGGTTAAAAAATGAGATATTTTTTAATTAAGGAATAGGTTTATTCATTATGGATAAATCTTATGAGAAGTTTACCAAGCCTATTTTATATAAAAGTGGGTTAAAGTTAGGTTTTATAAAAATAAATGAATTTTATTTTTATAAATGCAAAAGTAAAGAGCGACTATTTTTATGGGAAAAGTAAATGTTGATATTTTACCAAGAAATACTTTACGCTAAGCCCAACAGTGAAGCGCTCAAGATATTACCACTTTATTTGTTCTTTGGCATAAATTTAAAAGATCAAGCAAATCCTTCCACCTAATTCCAGGCGCTTAGCTGCCAAAAGATTCTTTATTTGTTTCTTAATGTATGTTGAAACCATTGTTGTTTATAAACAGTTCAAATATGAATGTTTTTCTTGCATGTGGGACATTCCTACAATATAAAAAATAACGCAAAAGTAGAAATACCATGTACAAAGTCTGCCACAACATTTGGAGAAAACCATTTGGTTTTTGAAGGCGCATTTGAGCTGTGGTTAAGAATTGAAGAGGAGAGGAAAGATGAATTGAAGTTAAACAAGGTGAAGCAAGGAGAGTTTAAGTCTTATTCATTATGAGAACTTTGTGTTTTCCAAGTGTTTTGGATGATCGAGCTATCCCATCCAAGCACCTATGGTTGGATAAATTAATCTCAATGGACCCATTGGTGGCCTACTCGTTTCATACCAAGCAAACAGAGAGCCTGAGAGCACAATATTGCATAAAAGGAGTGAAAATAAATAAAATAAACAATGGAGACATATTCCAAAGAAACAAGGTTTTGTTTTATTTGCAACTCTATTAGCAGGCATGATTACTGTTCTATCAGCTATGGGATGTTTCAACAATAGAGTCGTCGAGCATTAAGGATGCACTCAAAGGAGCCTAGGTGCATTTCTTGCGCAGCTAAGAATTGGTCAATGGTCCAGATGGAGACTACATTTCATCCGACGGCTCAAATAAATTTCGCATTATGAAGTTGCACCTAGTAGTCAAATTTTTCAATTCGCGAAATTGGGTATATCCGTTAAATTTTAATGGTGAAGAAAAGAAGATGGAAGAGATCCACAGCTCATATAAATTTCGCTAATGTAACTTGCACGAAGCAAGTCAATTTTTCAATCAGTGAAATTTTAAATGCTGGGAAGATTAGGGAACGTGTTGAATTAGAAAATCAAATTTATGGTTGTAAAGCTTTCTGCTAGATAAAAATGTTGTTTAGTTAATGTTTCAATATTGCACGGAATGAGCAAATAAAAACAAGTGTTTTTATCCCATTTTTTTAGAACGAGATCATTGATCCTAAATGTTTCCGTTTAGAGAAAATGAAGAGTGTTTAGAGTTGCATGGTTCTACACTTTGTTTGAGTCTGGTGATGACAATTTTCATATAGCATATTTATCATAAAGAGCATTTACATGCATTTCTTGAAGCAGCTAGTGAATTGTCTCCCTAGAAATGACTATTTGAGTCATCAATTTCAAGCGATTATTTCCGCCAACTGAAGAGGAATTTTCAGAAACAGAGATAGGTTTGTCTTTATAAAATACCCATATAAAATAACATATATCTGTATTTACATAGGTGCTGTGGATTGAGAGAATGGAAGTCATCTTGAGAGAGCAAATTTTCTTTTTTTTTTAAATGACTGTTTTAGTCAGTTATTTCAATCAACTATTTCTGGCAAACCAAAAAAAAGTTTCCAAAACTGAATGAGGTGTATCTTATGAACATGATTGTATTCAGTAACCTCCTTCAGTTTTTACACAGGTCCTATGGTTTAGGAGAAACAAAGTGAGTTCTATAGGCCATTTTTTGGGTTTTCCAAAGGAATTTTTCAGACATCAAATTCAAAGAGTTGTTTCATCCAAATGGAGTTAAATTTTAGGAAACTGAGAGAGGTTTTTCTTCATCACAAGCCTACCTTCAAAAAACTCGTTTCTTTTTTACACAGGTATCACATGTTGGGAAATTTAAAAAATATTCACAGGGTAATTTTCCATAAATTTACAGGTTTACTATCTGAGTCATCAGTTTCAAAATCAGATCCCAAGGAGCTGGAGTTGAGGAAACGAAAACATGGGTTTTGTTGGGAACATGGCCAGTTACAAAAAATTCTTTTGGTTTTCACACAAATATCATCATATGGGATATACAGGAGGGGATTTTTAGCTTGTTTTTCTAGTAGTCTGCATTTTATTTTTGTCTGTTGGTTGTGGAGCCTAATCTTCCAGATCCAGAGATATTATTCAGTTGTGTTTGAAAAAAATTTGGGATGTGTGTTCTCAAATAGTTTTATAGACCCATGGTATTGGGTTAACCATAGTATTTTCCCATGGTATTTCCCCTATAAAATAAAGCATTGTAACACAACTGTGGATTGTATTATTTTGTATTGGAAGAGAGACTATGAGAGCGTGAAGAGGAAGTGCAACAGTTTTGCTGCAAGTTGTATCCCTTCACCTTTATGGACTGTAATAAAAGGACTGGAAATTTCTTTGTGGGCGTAGACCATCATTTGGCTCAACCACGTTATACTGTGTCTCTCTGTAATGTTTTAATGTGTTTTGCATCTTGTTTATGATTTAACTGTATATCTGTTATTGCTCTATAGTCTTGTTTTCTAACAATTGGTATCAGATCCAAAAGGTCTATTTGGTTGGTAAACTCATAGGAAAGAAGGGTTCCTCGTTCGAGTGGGAGGAATGGCAGAAGAAGGAAAGTTTAGGGTCAAGAAATTTAACGGCCAAAACTATCAGTTATGGAAGATGCAAATGGAGGACTTTCTTTACCAGAAGGATCTATACCTGTCATTGGGAGGAAAAGAAAAACAACCGGCAGCTATGAAGGATGAATAATGGGAGGTTCTTGATTGAAAGGCAATGGGAATAATACTGTTGTTCCTGGCTTTGTTAGTGACCTTCAATATTTCGAAAAAAAAACAACGGAGGGTGTGATGAGCGCATTGAACAAGCTCTATGAAAAACCCTTGGCTTCTAACAAGGTATTTTTAATGAAGCGTTTATTTAATATGAATATGTCAGAAGGTGGATCTGTTGCTGACCATTTAAATGAGTTTAATACACTTACTAGTTAATGAAGTTCTGTAAAAGTGAACTTTGATGATGAGGTTAGGGCTCTTCTAATCTTGTGCTCATTGCTAGTGTCACATGCCCCAATTTGCAAAAACAATTTAATGTTATTGAGGAACATTATGTTATATTTTATGCTAATTTTGTAATTGATGACCAAGTGCAGTCAAGAATAATTAATATATTTCAGAATATTTTATTTATAAATAAATAAATGATGAGACAACAACTTAGGGAAGCTGTTAAAAGAGTGTTAACTGGTCACTTGATGGAGGAGACTAGGTGGAGAGTATACTGACAAGTGGCAGAATCCTCAAACTACATCTAATTGTTGCAGGTGACAACTTCCCTATATTTGTGGTCATCATTCCCCAAGAACGTGGAATTGGAGCAGGTGGCTCATTAAGTAAAAACTGACCCAGAAGACCTAGGCATTATTATAAAATTTCCCATTGAAGACAGTTGAGGCTGCTCATTCTGGAGGTGATCATTCAGTGCGAATGAAGTGCACCAAAGAAATTCAATGGAGGGGATTTACTAAAGTGATTTTGAGGGGTTAACTATTGAGAACTGAACTTAAGCAGCTATTTGGATGAAGTTCTTACTACTATAAGCAGGTTTATATTATTGTTGTAATTTGACCAGTCAGGTGACAGAAGATCTTAAGGATACATCCTTCACCCAGTACTCTACCAAGAGGATCAGGAAACAGGCTCAAGGATCCTGAGGAAGTACAAACTAAGCTTTCTCCAGGATTTGGTTGGGAGGAACAACCTCCTTAAGCTATTGTCACCTTATCATTTGACAGGTTTTTATTTGTTCAGGTTATTTATGATTTGTTTATTGTTTTCAGCAAATGATCATTAGTTATCAAAGAAATGCATGTTATTGTTTTGATTAGGGTTTATACAGAAAAGAATGTTGTGTATTGATAATATTATTGATTAGTAGATTATGTTAGAACAATAGGCATTTTAGTAAATGGAAGTAATTTTGAAATAAATTACCACATTGTATTTTTCCACGCCTTGAATAGGCAGTACTCTAGTATAGTGGCTTGATTAAGTAGATGTGATGATTCTTTATTAACTCTGAATGAAAAATGTAATTAAATTCTTCTATAGTTTGCATATGATTCCTTCTTTAGAAACATGATTACACAATCTATCTATTGAATGTATCTACATCAAACAAGAACTGAATATATGTATGTAAAGATATTTAGTAATCATACTAACAATAGAAATATTATTAATACTATTATTCATTATAAACACAATAGATAAAGTTAAAACAAATAAACATAGGAATAATAAACAAACTATCACTTAGGGTTTAGATCTAGATAGTTTTCAATAAATTCTTATAATAACTTGTTCCAATATAATATTTGTTTTGTATTAAAAATAGATGTTCTACTGTAACCTCAAGGCAATCACCTAGGTTTATGAAAGATAGGTTCCATCCTATTCACAAACTTGTAGTATCTTACCTAATTTTCCTTTATAAGAATTTTAAAAACTGTAAAATCATTAAAGGAAAAATAAGAAAACAAAGTTAATAATTTATCATGTAAAATTTATTCTATTACAGAACTGTAGGGTATTTTTAAATATTAACCCTTCTGAGCAAAACAGAGTACTAATATTACTCTTTGACACAGTAACATTTCCCATAAAACATTTCACTCTAAATCATTATAATTACATGATAATAAATTACAATAATACTATAACAATTTGTTAAAAACAAAATCAAATAGGAAGAAATGGCTTATTGCCGTTAGAATGAAGGATGAGGCTCAGGCCTGTTCAAAAACATAACGATACAAAATAATATATCGAACAGTAACTATTCATTAATCATAGGTAAAAATCCTTTATCAATTTACAAGTATCGACTAATTAACAATCTTTCTTCACCTTAAGAATCCATATTTAAAACTAAAATTAACCAGACAGAGGTTGACAGCCTCATTATGGCTTAGAGCTGAGCTCTAGAAGGAAAGTAAAATAATTTTACATTGTCGAGGCCGTAAAGGCACTATCGCAAAAACTATATTATCACAACTACAATAGCTTTCAACTTTCCTGCACAAAAATACCTTCTAGGGTTTCAAACTCATACAAAAACAAGCAAGCAAGAAGCAACAATCTAACGTGTAAGCCAAGGCCGTGCCATAACCAGCAGCAAAGATCCTATCTTCCAACCACCACATTAGTTTGTAGGATAAAACCCTCATTTTGCAACTAGGGCTTACCAAAAGTATGCTTAGATGGAATGTTGAAGAAGCAGGCTCGTTCCAACCTACAGAGTTGGGAGGAAGACCTGCAAGGAATATCAACCCTTTATTGTTACCAATCTTATTTAAATTTTAAACCCTTTTTAAAAACTAACTAAAAAATGAAACCAATGTAGGTCGTTACCTGTTAAGCTTCTTTTTCTGAATGAAGCTGAGGAAACTGACCACCTAAGATCATTTGGAACCTCGTTGGAAGACAAGAAGACACTAAGTCACAACGTTTAATGGAAATGAGAAATCAACCCAACAGAAATGAAGGAGCACTCCTGTACAAGCTCTGTCCACTATTTTTCAGTCTTAAGATAAACACAGTCCTCAAATTCTTAAGGAAAACCAATTTATACACTCGCAGTATGCTATTGTAACCATTAAAGACCAAGAACCCCCTCACGACCTCTCTCAAAACAGCTCACAGTTTTTGGTTATGGAAGCAATCTTCCAAGCATGGAGGTGGTTACAGGTTTTCAATGGCCGCGAGCTCGCAGCTCGGCCAACTAAATCGAGGAACACTCACTCTGCAAAAACAAATGAGTAGGGTTTAGATTATAAGTCAACCTTTTCATGGATAGAACCATCATCACGTGTCCTTCAAAATATTTCTCCAGCGTGGGTAGAAGTTCAATAGTCATCGCTATAAACACAATGATTTCTAATCAAATCTTTGATCATTATAAACTATGCATTTTATATGATTGCCAATAATATAATATTACCATGGAGTATCAATACTTGGTGGATCAACTATAGGATATAATATGAATATTTTTTATTCTAGAGTTTCTTTGTTAATAAATCAAGATAGATAGTTACGTTTATTAACTAGGTTTGGTGGAAATTGTGTGAAAAACATGTTTTCACTTACAACCATAGTAAGAAGGAGAGCTATTGATTCTTGGAACTGAACCTTTGAGTTATTTTTGAAAGAGTGTTTGGTTAGCTGAAGACCAAAATGATATAAGAAATCCCAATAAAATTCTAGCAACTTAGTGATGAATTTATAGATAAAAGTATAAGTAATTTAGTCGTTCATTGAGAGAAGGATGTTTATAGAGTCCTATAATGAAGGTCGCTGCTAGAGACACCAAATAGTATGGAGTGGGTTAAGCACCAAGTTGTGAACTATATTCTCTCTATGTAAACTTTAAATTACAATTACTGTAAACAAAAATACAAGTGTTCTTTAAAATTTTAAATTATAAATATACAATTGATTGGAGGAACATTGGATAGTAATTGTTCTTGCAATGTTTTAACCCATGTTTATGTAGTTTGTGTAAACGTCATTATGGAGTTTGTTATAAATACAATTATGGAGTTGTAACTACACAATTAAGATCAACGTCACCTCCTCGAGTCAAGTTGATATTAAATATTCTAAGACTAGCATCTTATTCATGCTAGGAAAGTATCTTCTTGACTTGAATTTAAATAATACTCTACTGGATCATATGCTTATCTGCTAAACCTGTAAGGAACCAATAGTCAAACTATGTTAGCTTAAATCTAAGTAAGCCCCGATCACACATAAGAATATTTCCCTACTTGACAAAAGAAAATCATCAGTATATCTAGCGGTAGCAAAATACAAGTTCTTTTCTACTTCAGAAAGAATCACGACTGCTAAGTCATCAAAAGCACTAACTGAGATTTTAGGATTATGTCTATAGTTTTTCCAAAATCTTATAAAGATGCAACTCCTTGTTTACCTTTATAAACTATTTCATTTTTCTGTTAAGCATTAGTAGGTACTTAGGGGCGACTTTAGACATTTTATGTCACTTGAAAATTTTGAATTTTTTAGGAATTTTTGGGTTATTACATGTGGTATCAGAGCACAAGGTTCAAACACTAGGCCTGAATGTAGCTCAACTTGCTTGTATGGAACAGTAATATTTTAATAAACATGCTAATGTTGTTTTCTTTGAATGATACACCCAGATAATTTTGTTCTTAGTTAATGATAAGTATGGATAGATTGGAAGAATATGCGGATGAGGAAGCTCCTTACACTGAACAAATTAATTTTCAAAAAGAACCTATACAAGAAGAGATAACTAATAATTATTTCAAACTAATACAAACAGTTAAAGAATTAAAAACAGTGATGGAAATGGTTAAGAAAGAAAATGAGATAATTCTGAGAGCTCAAGAGGAGCTAAATTAGATTTTAATAGAAAGATTCCATACTGAGGGAAAAGATAAAAGAACTGAGTCTGAATATATAGGTTACCAACATAAAGATAAAAATACTAAACAAGTTAAAAATGAAAGTAGCTCATCTTCTGAAGTATATGGTGATTTACATAAACAAAACTTTTCGATATACTAGTGACAGTAGTGAAGATAATCACCATACTAGGAAGAGAAAATTAAAACCTTACAAAGAAATCTCTAGGGAGTTCAAGAAGATCAAGCCACCAACCTTTAATGGAGAAACTCAAAAGGGGGAAGAAGCAGAAGCCTGGATGTCTGAGAAGAAGAAATACTTCCAAATTTATAACTAATCTAATCAACTAAAGGCCAGGATGGCTATTTATAATCTCAAAGAAAAAGTCGATATATGGTGGCAGGAATTAAAAAGAGTAAAAGGTATAAGGGAGAAAAATATAAATTGGAGTACATTTAAGAAATATTTCAAGAAGAAATTTTTATCTGAACATTATTATGAGGAAAGGGCTAAGGAATTTTACGAGCTAAAACGGGGAACGATGAATATGAAAGAACTGAATAGTAAATTCCTAAGTCTGCTAAGATATGTGCCATATATTGTGGACGAGAAACCTAAGGTACATCAGTTTCTCAGTTGTTTACCTTATCATATAAAGTATAGAATCGAGTATGACAATCCGAAAACATTAGAAACAATGAGAAAAGCAAATTTTTGTTATGAACAGAATCGTAAAAAGGAAAGTATGACCAATTGGAAGGCCAAAAGGAATAATAACTTTGAACAGAAAAAGAAATATTTTGTGCCTAATAGAAATTTTAAGAATAATAACACCAGAAATTTTCCTAGTAAAAAAGTTCCAAGGAAACAAAAGTAATTCATAGACCAATCCAAATAATCAAAGGAATAAAGAATCTACTAACAACCACAGTAACTATACAAAGAATTTTGAACGAAAGGAACCCATAAAGTGTTGGGAATGTAATGGTCCGCATTATGCATCAGTTTGCCCCAATCGAAAGAAGACTGTTAGAAACATACACACAATACAGGAGGATATGATTGTTGGTGATCTAGCGAGGACAATGCTCGGGATCAATGCAACATTAGAGAACCGGCAAGTAGATTATCAAACTTCCATGGTGGAAGTGGAAGGTAAGATAAATCAAATACCAATATCTATTTTAATTGATCCAGGAGCCAGTTTAAGCTATATTTCTCCTAATTTAGTAGAAAAGTGTAAGCTTTCAGTTGAAAAGTTTGCAAGTTCTTGGTTAGTTCATCTGGATACTGGTGCAAAGAGAAAAGTAATTATCTTTGGTAAGATTTGTGCAGTAACTATGGATCAGTTTGAAACCTTTTTTAAAATCAATGTGTTACGTCTAGGTTCATATGATATGTTAATTGGTATGGATTGGTTAGAACAGCATAGAGTGGTCTTGAATTGCTTTGATAAAACCTTCACTTGCATAAATAGTGATGGAAAGTTAATAAATGTAAAGGGAATCTCTAGGAAAACAGCAGTGAGGCAAATTTCTACTTTGTAGCTTAAAAGAGATATTTGAAAAATCTATAAGGCTCATGCAGTATCAGTAATCAATGAAGAAAACACTAACAATAGAGATAAATTAAAATTGGAAGATATTCCAATTCTAAGGGAATATTCAGATGTATTTCCAAAAGAAATTCCAGGACTGCCTCTGAAACAGGAATTAGATTTTACTATTGATCTGGTACCTAGAGTGTTAGACTTTTAACATTAAGCTAGCATATCATTAGGATATTTAACTAAGAGAACAAAAAGCACAACAATCAAACACAAGAGATAATGAACATAGTGTTTTTCCTCATGGAAAAAATAAATGGAGAAAACCCCACAACTTCCTTCGAGATAGAATCAGCACCAAAAGTGAAACCCAAAACAGTAAGATGATCTCTCGACAGCAGTAACCTCTTTCTTCCTTGCCCCAGTGTCTTTCTCTTCCTCAGCTATGCGCTGCAACTGAGTGTGAGTGAGTGTGTGATAAATAGAGAGGCTAGCTCTCTACTTATACTAATTCCTGACTTAACTAAACCCAACTAGGGCCGAATTCACTAGGTGAGTCTAATAACCCTAGTTGCCAGGAACTGTAGGGAATTTAACCCTTAGACAATAGGAGGGTTATCCATCTTGACTCGACATGACTTGTGTACATTATAGAAACTCCCGATAGGAACCTCGGGGCATGACATGACTCATGTACATTACAAATACATCCCGAAATAAACATCAGGGTACAACACATAAGAAATAAAAGTGAATACATTCTGAAGTTACAATTACATCAACACTCCCTCTTAACTAGGAAGGTATTCTCTTGACATAAGTTATCAGCACAAGTCTTCTTCTCTGTATCATCTGGATCATCATCGAGTCTTTGTCATCTTCATCTTCAAGTCATCTCTATGTTTAAGTCACCTTCACTTGGATCTGGATCATCACTCGATCTGGATCATCATCACTGGATCTGGATCATCCCTCGATGTGGATCATCTCTGGAGCATCATCTCTGGATCTAGATCATCCCTCAATCTATATCATATCTACTTGATCATCACGGGTGCTATCTCATGATTCTTCTTTTCATAGGAAGTTCTACAGAGAGAGCCCTTTTTCATGCTCGTTATAGGCCTAGCCTCCATGTAGGTATTCTTCAGTACTTATATCTGATCATGTAGGAACCAATCCTATAATCATATCAGAAAGGCACACCCAGCACTCACATTTGACCATGTGGGAACCAATCCCACAACCCTGTCAGAAAGGCCCAGCACTCACATTTAACACATGTGAGGAACCAATCCAACATACATGTTCAAAAAGGCTCTGCACTTATATTCGACACATGCAAGGAACCAATCCAACATACATGTTCAAAAGGGCTCTGCACTTACATCCGACACATGTGAGGAACCAATCCAACATGCATGTTTGAAAGGGCTCTGCACTTACATCTGACACATGTGAGGAACCAATCCAACATGCACGTTCAAAAGGGCTCTGCACTTACATTCGACACATGCGAGGAACCAATCCAACATGCATGTTCAAAAGGGCTCTGCACTTACATTCGACACATGTGAGGAACCAATCCAACATGCATGTTCAAAAGGGCTTGCACTCACATCTGATCAAGTAGGAACCAATCCTACAGTCATATCAGAATGGCCCCCAGTCCCAGACTGAGCTACCTAGTAACTGACAAGGGGACTCCATTCCAAGAATGGAATTCAATGCTTACTTCTGATCATGTAGGAACCAATCCTACAGTCACATCAGAATGGCCCAGCACTCATATCTGACATGGAAGGAACCAATCCTCACCATGATAGAATGGCTCAGCCCTTACATCTGACCATGGAAGGAACCAATCCTCTCACCATGTTAGAATGGCTCTGGGTATCATCATTTCCCTTTGGAGGAAACCTTGATCTGGAGAACACCAAGCTTCTCCCTAAAGTACTTGAACTTCACCTTAGCCAATGGCTTTGTCAACACATCAGCTATCTGTTACTTTGTCACAACATATTGGAGCTTCACTGCTCCCCTTTGCACCATATACCTAATATAGTGATACTTGATCTCGATATGCTTCGACTTGTCATGGAACACTGGATTCTCTGACAACTTTACGCAACTCTGGTTGTCACAATGTATACAAGTAGCATCCATCTAGAGATCAAACAAATCAGATAGTAGCTTTCTTAGCCACACTTCCTCACAACTAGCTGAACAAGCTGCAACATACTCTGCTTTAGTTGTACTTAGTGCCACACAGGATTTCTTCCTGCTAAACAAAGAGATCACACCTGATCCCATACTTAAGCAACACCCTAAAGTGCTCCTCCTATCGATGGCACTACCTGCCCAATCTGAATCAACATAACCCTCCAGGTTAATCTTCTGATTCACCTCGTACTTGAGCCCATAATCAATTGTACCCCTCAGGTACCTCAAAATATGCTTTGCAGCAATCAAGTGAACATGTCTCAGAGCTATCAAGAACTGGCTCAAGGTGTTCACAGCAAAGCAAATATATGGTCTTGTGTTCATCAGGTACATCAAAGACCCAATCATTTGACGATACATTGTAGCATCAACCGCTTCTGATGAAGCACCACTCAACAGCTTTAGGTTCGATGCCATAGGTGTGGTCATGGCTTTGCATTCCATCATCCCAAACCTCTTCAAGATATCTACTGCATACTTCCCTTGTCTGAGGGAGATTCCATCTGCATTCTTCCACACCTCCATGCCTAGAAAATAATGCATCATAACCAAGTCCTTCATTTAGGACTTGGCATCAATATTTCTCTTCGTATCAACAATCAACCCATCCATGCTTGTTACAAACAGATCATCACTGGGTTTCCATCTTCAACCTTGTAGTAAAAGTTGGAATCTTATTTACTCTTGGTAAAGCCCAAACTAGATAGAAAGATGTCAATTCTATCATACCATGTCATGGGTTCTTGTTTCAAACCATATATATCTTTCTTCAATCTACACACATGATACTCCCTGTCATGTGTCTCAAAACTGAGTGGCTACTCTACATACACTTCCTCTTCCACTACACCATTCAAGAAAGTAGTCTTGAAATCCATTTGGTGTATCTTCCATTTCATCACTGCAGCCAAAGCAAGTATTGATCTGATGGAAGTGTATCTGGATACATGTGCAAAGGTTTCTTCATAGTCTATTCCTTCTTTTTGTAAGAAGCCACAAGCCACAAATATTGCCTTATATTTCTCTATGCTACCATCTGCAGCATGCTTGATCTTGTAGATCTATTTGGAAGTTACAACTGACATCCCTTCTGGTCTTGGGACAACATCCCAAACATCATTCTTCATGATCAATTGATACTCTTCGATCATAGCATCCTTCCACTCTTTCTATTATGTCGCTTCTTCATAATTAGAAGGTTCTTCATTGATAAAGTCACATAGTAAAGCTACATATCCGAAGCAAGATCTGGTTCTCTTTCTTTCTCTCTGATTCTCTTCAAGAGCCCCATATCATTCCGCACCTTGGATAGCTTCTCGTACCCAAGCAAGTTTCCTCTTGTGAGGATTATTTTCTTGAGGTGGATCTATAGGTATTTGTGGTTCTTCAAATTCTCGATCTTCTTCTTGACTTTCTTCATTCATGGTTGTATCATGAATTCTGGGTGCTTCTGCTTCGTCAGGTTCTTCAGTGTTAGGGTTAACCTTGAATTGAGATCGAGTCAAAGGTGGTTAGGTCTAGCACATGGTTTGGGCACATGGTTTGTTTTAGCCCATGTTATTGTCCCATGGTATTGCATGTGTTATCCTTGACTCGGGATTGAGTCAAAGGTGGTTAGGTCTAGCACATGGTTTGGGCACATGGTTTGTTGTAGCCCATGGTATTGTCCCATGGTATTGCATGTGTTAACCTTAACTCGGGATTGAGTCAAAGGTGGTTAGGTCTAGCACATGGTTTGGGCACATGGTTTTGTTGTAGCCCATGGTATTGTCCCATGGTATTGCATGTGATTAAGCCTTTATGAGGCTTGAGGAGGATCCATTGTAAAGTGGTATGGAGGTGAGCGGTGACTACCTCGCTTGGCCTGGATGGCCGGTTTTGGCCATGTAATGAAGATCTTAATTGGTGTTAATTTTCCCTGCATGGGGTTTCCAAGGTATATTGTGTGTCTATATGTGGTTGCTTGTGATAATGTTTATTTCTTGCTCATTATTATGTTAATGTTGCTCTTTTAACCTAACAACTAGTATCAGAGCCATGGTTTGGCTTGGTTATGCTCATTGGTGTTTCTATGTTGAATCAAATTGTGGGGTGCATGTTCGGTGGTACCCGACACCCTAGTAGTAATGTTTTGGTCCATGTGAAACTTAGCCGTAAGTAAGTTTGGATTTCTTTGGATGCTAAAAGCATAAGGTATCCCTCTTATGTGCAAAGAAGGGATGTTGCATCGAGTGTGGAATGAACCACTAGGTAGGTACGAGGGTGGCAGGTGTACTCGTAGCCTATCTTGATGTGGATCAGAGAGGTTGAGTCTTTGATTGCGGGAGAAATGTGAGATGGTTTAATCTCGGTTTTGGGACCAAGATTGATGAGCCATGTATGTGAAGAGAATTCCTAGAGAACTGGTGGTTACAGTGGCCGATGACCCATGTAATCCGGTAGATGGATTTTTCTATATATGGACATCAATGACAGATTTTGGATGTAGGTACAAAGGGAGCATGGAAAAATACGAGCAAGGAAGCGAGCATGGAAAGAAAGACGATGAAGCAACGGATGGTGATGGTGTAGTCACCATGAAGGCACATGAAAAAAAAATGTAATGGAGCGGTTTGCATGTAAATGGGCATATGGCTGTAAGACCTGGTAAGGCATGCATACCACTGGTAACTCATCGATAAAGTTGGGAGATAGACCTAGGTGATAGGGGGGTGTATGTAAGATTCCTTGGTAAATACTTGAGGGGAGTTGGTGATTACTCCAATTCAAGTTTAAAGGGGGGATTGTTAGGGTTAACCTTGACTTGAGATCGAGTCAAAGGTGGCTAGGTCTAGCACATGGTTTGGGCACATGGTTTTGTTGTAGCCCATGGTATTGTCCCATGGTATTGCATGTGATTAAGCCTTTATAAGGCTTGAGGAGGCTCCATTGTAAAGTGGTCTGGAGGTGAGCGGTGACTAGCTCGCTTGGCCTGGATGGCCGGTTTTGGCCATGTAATGAAGATCTTCATTGGTGTTGGTTTTCCCTGCATGGGGTTTCCAGGGTAGATTGTGTGTCTATATGTGGTTGCTTGTGATAATGTTTATTTCTCGCTCATTATTATGTTAAAGTTGCTCTTTTAACCTAACACTTCAGTAGGTCTCTTTCTGGATTTGTTGTAAGTTGTGTCTTCATCAAATGTTACATCCCTTCTGCTGTCAATCTTCTTAAATACTAGGAGGTATATTTTGTAAGCCTTCAAGCTTTCAGGGTATCCCACAAATATACCCTTCTTTTTGAAAGGATCTAACTTTGTCCTCTTTTCTTTCAGAATGTGTATGTACACTAGACAACTGAATTTTCTGAGATGTCTGACTTCTAGTTTCTTACTGGAGAAGACTTCTTCAAGAGTCTTGTTCTCGAGTACTCTTTGTGGAGTACAGTTCTGTACATACACCATTGTTCTGGCAGCCCATGTCCATATATGCATGGAAAGATCTTGATCATGAAGCATTTCTCTTGCAGCTTCCATGATAGTTCTATTCTTCCTTTCTGCAACCCCATTCTGTTGTGGATTATATGGAGTGGATAACTCCCTCTTAATCCATGATTCTTTGCATAAGTCTTTGAATTCATTTGATGTGAATTCTCCGCCATTATCTGATCGAAAGGCCTTGATATTCTTTTATGTGTGGTTCTCAATCAAGGCTTTGATTTCTTTGAACTTGCTGAAAACATAATCTTTGTTCTTCATGAAGTAAATCCATGTCTTTCTAGAAAATTCATCAATGAAAGAAACATAGTATACATACCCTCTTAGAGAACTTGATGACATTGGTCCGCATACATCAGAGTGGACGATTTCCAAGATTCCTTTTGCTTTTCTTTCACTACTTGGAAATGTCTTCTTTGTATTCTTTCCTTTTGCACATCCTTTGCAGACCCCTTCATGTTTTTCTTGAATTTCTGGAATACCTTCAACAGCTTTGCTTGCAAGTGGTAGTGCTATTTAGTGCACATGTGCAAGCCTTATGTGCCAAAGTTCATTTGGCTCTACTGTGTCATGGACCAAATCTTGTTCTAGATGGCCCTTCAATTTGTATAATCCTCCTTATTGTTCTCCAATTACTATTACATCGTCAATATTCTTTCCTCTTTGCCACATGAGGACTTGGCCATCTACAAATGCAACCCTCATGCCTTTTGCATCCAGTGTCGATATGGAGAGAAGATTCTTCTTTAGTCCTGGTAAAAACAAGACATTCTTCATTTTCATAGACTTTCCAGAGTCTAGCTTGTAGGAGGATTCACCACTACCTTTTATGGGATATTGGTAGTTATCCCCAAGTTTCACCTTATGGGGTGAATTATGTTCGAATAGTTTCTCAAAGGATTCCTTGAAACCTGTCATGTGTTTGGAAGCCCCACTGTCAATAAGCCAATCTTTGCTTCCATGAGTGACAGTTCCCGTGAGAGTGGAGATCAGAACATATTCGTCTTCACTTTCTTGTTTTACTCTCTTTTTGGGAGGATCATCATCCTCAGTAGTGTGAGCATGATGTCTTCTTTTGGAGTTCCTCTTCTTCTTGGATCCATTCTTATTCATGGGACAGTTTCTAGCATAGTGTCATATTTCATCGCATGTATAACATCTGAGTTTAGATGAACCTTTTTTATGAGAATGATTACCTTGGTGATGATGCTTTTCCATTCTTCCTTTCTTGGAGTGTACTATGAGAGATTGATCTTCACTTCCCATATTTTCTTCTCGAGTTTCTATTCAATATTCTTCTTGTGAGCATTCTTCCCACAGTCTACTGAACTTGACTAACTTCTTCCTAGCACAAATTCCTTGGATGAAAGAATCCCATGACCTAGGGAGGCCATTCAAAGTTGTCATCATAATTTCTGAATTCTCCACTTCTTCATCTACTGCTTCCAATTGTTCTTTGATCTAGAAGACCCTTGTGAAGTATGACTGGATGGTCTCCTCATTCTGGATCTTTACATTATTCAACTAGTTCCTTAGAGTCATCTTTTGATTGATGTTTCTCCCTTCAAACAGTTTGGTTAGGGAATCAAACATAGATTTAGGTGTCTTGAGGGAGGACACATGTGGTATGAGGTGATCCTTGATAGAATCAGCAATGATCCTCTTTTCTATAACCAAGTTATTCTTATGTAAGGCTTTGGCCTCATCTCCCTCTGGAATTGGAACCTCTTCACTGATATAGGAGTCCAAATCATTTTCTTCCAGGACCAGGGAGATCCTATACTTCCAGGCTCAGAAGTTATCAACTCCCTCAAGCTTTTCATCAAGCTTGGTATGATGAGACATATTAACTGAGAACCTAAAATGGAAATACAAAATATTTAGATCTTACCATGTCAAGATGTCGAATCTGGATTTGGAGATGAAATCATACATTGTTGGTTCAAGAGCAGATTAGGGTTTTGATTTTACGAAGTTATTTCCAACCAAATGCTTTGAATTTGATCCCTAACTTCAATTTTGGGAAGCATATCAATCCAGGCCTGCGCTCACTAAAAAATTCCACTTTTATGAAAAAGCCCTAATTTTCCATAGTAGTGTCAGGTCCAGAACTGAAAAACCTCAGAATTGGATTATGTTTCGACAGAAAGATGAGCCATAGGGAGGAGAGTTATTACACCCTACATTTGCTGAAAATATATGGAGAGAGATCCACAAAATAGGAAGTCCTAGTTCCCATAGCTACATAGTGTCTTCTTCTCAGGTTAGCTCTAATACCATGTTAGATTTTTAACATTAAGCTAGCATATCATTAGGATCTTTAACATTAAGTTGCATAGTGTCTTCTTCATATGATATGTTAATTGGTATGGATTGGTTAGAACAACATAGAGTGGTCTTGAATTGCTTTGATAAAACCTTCATTTGCATAAATAGCGATGGAAAGTTAATAAATGTAAAGGGAATCTCTAGGAAAATAGCTGTGAGGCAGATTTCTGCTTTGCAGCTTAAAAGAGTTGTTAGGAAAGTCTATAAGGCTTATGCAATATCAATAATCAATGAATAAAACACTAACAATAGAGATAAATTAAAATTTGAAGATATTCCAATTCTAAGGGAATATTCAGATGTATTTCTGGAAGAAATTCCAGGACTACCTCCGAAACCGGAATTAGATTTTACTATTGATCTGGTACCTGGAGTGTTAAATTTTTAACATTAAGCTAGCATATCATTAGGATATTTAACTAAGAGAACAACAAGCACAACAATCAAACACAAGAGACAATGAACACAATGTTTTTCCTCGGGGAAACCATAAATGGAAAAAACCCTACAACTTCCTCAGAGATAGAATCAACACCAAAAGTGAAACCCAAAATAGTAAGATGATCTCCCGACAGTAGTAACCTCTTTCTTCCTTGCCCCAGTGTATTTCTCTTCCTCAGCTATGTGCTACAACTAAGTGTGAGTGAGTGTGTGATAAATAGAGAGGATAGCTCTCTATTTATACTAATTCCCGACTTGACTAAAACCCAACTAGGGCTGACTTCACTAGGTGAGTATAATAACCCTAGTACCCCAAAACTGTGGGGACTTTAACCCTTAGACAATAGGAGGATTATCCATATTGACTTGAAATGGCTTGTTTACATTATAGAAACTCATGATAGGAACCTCGGGGCATGACATGACTCATGTACATTACAAATACATCCCAGAATAAACATCGGGTTACAATACATAAGAAATACAAGTGAATACATTCCAAAGTTACAATTACATCAACATGGAGTAGTGCCCAGTTCAAAATCCCCTTATCGGATGAATATACTAGAATTAAATGAACTTTAGTTGTAGTTAAAATAACTCATTGATAATAATTACATTAGACCCAGTGTGTCTCCCTAGGGGGCACCTGTCATCTTTGTTAAGAAGAAGGATGGAACTCTATGAATATGTATAGATTATTGTCAACTAAATAAAATGACTATCAAGAACAGATACTCGTTACCTCACATAGATTATCTATTTGATCAGCTACGTGGAGCCACGATGTTTTCAAATATTGATTTACAATCTGGATACCACTAGGTCTGAATCAAGGATGAAGACATCTTTAAAACAACCTTTAGGACTCGATATGGACATTACGAGTTTGTCGTTATGGTATTCGGGCTTACTAATGCCCCAACTGTTTTTATGTTTTTGATGAATAATGTAATGCACAAATATCTGGATAAATTTGTGGTCGAATTTATTGACGGCATATTAATTTACTCAAAGTCTGAAGAGGAACATAAAGATAACTTGAAAATTGTCTTGCAAGAGTTACGAGAGCATCAAATTTTTGCAAAATTTAGTAAATGTGACTTCTTTAAAGATAAAATCCAGTATTTAGGTCATGTTGTGACTAAAGAAGGAATTTTTCTTGACCCTAAAAAGATAAAGGAAATCAAATATTGGCTAGTCCTAAAAGACGTAACTGATGGCGATCATTCATGGGTATTACTGGTTATTACCAGAGATTCATCGAAGGGTTTTCAAGAATTGCAAATCCTATAACCTCTTTGCAAAAAAAGGGGAAGAAATTCAATTGGAATCAGAAGTGTGAAGACAACTTTAAAAAATTAAAAACATTATTAACCAATGCCCCAATTCTAATAATTACTGACCCTAACCAAGATTTTATAGTATGTACTAACGCATGCAATGATGATTTAGGTGGAGTATTAACTCAGGAAGGACACGTCATTGCTTATGAGTCTAGGAAACTAAAGATTCATGAGAAAAATTATGCAACCTATGACTTAGAACTAGTTGATGTCATAAATGCCTTAAAGATGTGGCGTCATCATTTAATTGGAAGGAAGTTTATATTAATGACAGATAATAAAGGATTGAAATACCTGTTAGATCATCCTAACTTGAATGCTAGGCAAGCTAGGTGGCTAGATTTTCTAAGTGAATACGATTTTGAAATTCAACATATTAAAGGAAAGAAGAATAAGGTTGTTGATGCATTAAGTAGAAATGCAAAGCTGAATTTTACAATAGCCATCAGCACTTATACAACAGACTTGGAAGAACAACTTGAAGCTGGAATAGAACAAGATGAAAATTACCAAAAATTACAAGCAAAAGTAAAAGAGAATTTAATAGAAAGTCTAAGTACAGGGTACATCTTGAATGAAAAAGGATTTTTACTATATAAATGTTGATGTATTTGTAACTTCGGAATGTATTCATCCATGTATCTTATGTCTTGTAACCCGATGTTTATTCTGAGATGTATCTATTATATAATTGAATCATGTTGCCATGCCCCGATGTTCCGATTGGGAGGATCTATTATGTAAATAAGTCATGTCAAGTCATAGTGGGTAACCCTGTGATTGTCTAAGGGTTAAAGTCCCCGCAGTTCCGGGGAACTGGGGTTATTAGACTCTCCTAGTAGAGGTCAGCCCTAGTAGGGTTTTAGTCATGCCAGGATTAATATAAATAGAGAAATGGAGTCTCTATTTATCACACAACTCATCCACACTCAATATTAGCACATAGTTGAGGAAGGAATAGACACTGGGGCTAGACAAGAAGAACATTACTGCTGTTAGGATATCACTTACTGTTTTGGGATTTTCTATTTTGGTGCTGATTCTATCTCTAAGGAAGTTGCATGGTTTTCTCCTTTATGGTTTCCCTAAAGAAAAACATTGTGTTCATTGTCTCTTGTGTTTGATTGTTGTGCTTGTTATTCTCTCAGTTGAAGATCCTAGTAATGCTAGCTTAATGCTGAAAAAATAACATGGTATCAGATCTAACCTAAGAAGAAGACACTGTGTAGCTACGGGAACTAGGGATTCCTAGTTTGTGGATATTCCTCCACATATTTTCAGCAAAAGTAAGGTGGAATAACTCTCCTCCCTAGGGTGCATCTTTCTGTCGAAGAAGAATCCAATTCCGAGGTTTTTCAATTTTGGACCTATCATTGCTGTCAGAAATTAGGGCTCTTCACAGAGGAGGAATTTTTCAGTGAGCCCAGGCCTGGATTGATCTCCTCCCCAGAATCAAAGTTCGAGACAAATTTCAAGGCATTTGGGTGAACAGAACTCTGGAAAAGCAAAACCCTAATTTGCTCCTAATCCAGTACTACAGGATTTCAGCTCAAGTTTCAGATCCGACATCTTTTGTATTTCCATTAGAGGTTCTCAGTTAAGATGTCTCATCATACCAAGCTTAATGAAAATATTGAGGGAGATGATAACTTCCAAGACTGAAAGTATAGGATCTCCCTGGTCTTGGAAGAAAATGAGTTAGACTCCTACATCCATGAGGAGATTCCAGTTCCAGAGGGAGATGAGGCAAAAGCCTTACATAAGAAGAAGATGGTTATGGAAAAGAGGATCATTGTTGATTCTATCAAGGATCACCTTATCCCACAGGTGTCCTCTCTTAAGACACCTAAAGCTATGTTTGATGCACTAACAAAATTGTTTGAAGGGAAGAACATAAACCAAAAAATGACTCTGAGAAATCAACTGAAGAATGTGAAGATCCAGAATGCAGATACCATCCAGTCTTACTTCAAAAGGGTTTCTCAGATCAAGAAACAATTGGAAGCGGTAGATTAAGAAGTGGAGAATGCAGAAATTGTGATGACCACCTTGAATGGTCTCCCTAGGACATGGGACTCTTTCATTCAAGGGATCTGTGCTAGAAAGAAGTTATTTAAGTTCAACAGACTGTGGGAAGAATGTTCTCAAGAAGAAGCTAGGATAGTAGCTTGAGAAAAGAAGATGGGAAGTGAAGATCAAGCTCTCACGGTACAATCCAATAAATCCAGATCCAACCATCACAGAAGTAAGTACTCTCATCACAGGAATAACTCTAGAAAGCCTAGAGATAGGTCTAAATACATTTTCTATACATGTGATGAAAAAGGACACTTTGCTAGAGATTTTCCTAAGAAAAAAAGTAGTTCTCACAAGAATAAGGGAAGCAAGAAAAGACATCATGCTCATGTTGCAGAGGATGATGAACCATCCAAGAAGAGATTCAGATATGAAAGTGAAGATTATTCAAGCGAGGATGAATATGCTCTGATCTCCGCTCTCACAGGTAACATTACTCATGGAAGTGATGATTGGCTTATAGACAGTGGCGCTTCCAAACATATGACTGGATTCAAGGAATCCTTTGTGAAGCTCTTAGAACATGACTCACCTCACAAGGTAAATCTAGGAGATGACTACCAATATCCAATAAAAGGTATTGGGGAATATTCCTATAAACTAGACTCTAGTAAGTCTCTAACAATGAAGGCAGTACTGTTTGTGCCAGGACTCAAGAAGAACCTTCTCTCCATATCAGCATTAGATGCAAAAGGAATGAGGGTTGCATTCATAGATGGTCAAGTCATCATGTGGCAAAAAGAAAATACTATTGATGATGCAATAGTAATTGGAGAACAAGAAGGAGGATTGTACAAATTAAAGGGCCATCTAGAACAAGCCTTGGTCCATGACACAGTAGAGCTAAGTGAACTATGGCATAGAAGGCTTGCACATGTGCATTATAGAGCACTACCTCTTGCAAGCAAAGTTGTTGAAGGTCTTCCAGAAATGCAAGAAAAACATGATGGGTCCTACAAAGGATGTGAGAAAGGGAAGAACACAAAGAAGACATTTCCAAGTAGCGAAAGAAAGGCAAAAGGAATCTTGGAAATCATCCACTCCGATGTATGCGGTCCTATGTCATAAAGCTCACTAAGCGGGTATGCATATTATGTTTCTTTTATTGATGATTTTTCTAGGAAGACATGGGTTTACTTCATGAAGAACAAAGATGAATTATTCACCAAATTCAAGGAATTCAAATCCTTGATCAAGAACCATACTGAAAGAAGATCAAGACTTTATGATCAGATAATGGCGGAGAATTCACTTCAAATGAATTCAAAGGGCTATGTAAAGAATCAGGGATTAAGAGGGATTAAGAACGGAAGAACATAACTATCATGGAAGTTGCAAGAGCTATGCTTCATGATCAAGATATTCCTATGCATCTTTGGGCGGAAGCTGATAGAACAACGGTGTATGTACAGAACTGTACTCCACATAGAGTACTCGAGAACAAGAGTCCTGAAGAAGTTTTCTCTGACAAGAAACCAGAAGTCATCCATCTCAGAATATTTGACTGTCCTGTGTACATACACATTCCAAAAGAAAAGAGAACAAAATTAGATCCTTCAGGAAGGAAGGGTATATTTGTGGGATACTCTGAAATCTCAAAGGCTTATAGAATCTATTTCCTAGGATATAAGAAGATTGACATCAGCAGGAATGTGACCTTTGATGAAAACACAACTTACAACAAATCCAGAAAGAGACCTACTGAAGAACTTGAAGAAGCAGAAGCACCTAGAATTCATGACACCACCATGAATGAATAAATTCAAGAAGAAGATCGAGAAGTTGAAGAACCACAAAGACCTGTAGATCCACCTCTGGAGAAGAATCCTCATAAGAGGAAACTTGCTTGGGTACGAGAACTTATCCAAGGTGTGGAAAGATATGGGGCTCCAGAAGAGAATCACAGAGAAATAAAGAGAACCAGATCCTGTTCCGGGTATGTAGCTTTACTATGTGATTTCATTGATAAAGAACCTTCCAGTTATGAAGAAGTGGCAGAACGGAAAGAATGGAAGGATGCTATGATCGATTAGTATCAATTGATCATGAAGAATGATGTTTGGGATGTTTTCCCAAGACCAAAAGAAAGTCAGTTCTAACTTCCAAATGGATCTACAAGATCAAGCATGCTGCAGATGGTAGCATTGAAAAATATAAGGCAATATTTGTAGCTCAGGGTTTCTCTCACAAAGAAGGAATAGATTATAAAGAAACCTTTGCACCTGTAGCCAGATACACATCCATTAGATCAGTACTTTCTCTGGATGCAGTGATTAAATGGAAGATACACCAGATGGATGTCAAGACTGCTTTCCTGAATGGTGTAGTATAAGAGGAAGTGTATGTAGAACATCCACTCGGTTTTGAGACACATGACAGGGAGTCTCATGTATGCAGATTGAAGAAAGCCCTGTACAGTTTGAAACAGGCACCCAGGACCTGGTATGATAGAATTGATAGATTTCTATCCAGTTTGGGCTTTACCAAGAGTAAAGCAGATTCCAACCTTTACTACAAGATTGAGGATGGCAACCCAGTGATGCTTCTACTATATGTAGATGATCTATTTGTGACAGGTACAGATGGGTTGATTACCGATACAAAGAGAAATATTGCTGCTGAGTTTGAGATGAAGGACTTGGGTATGATGCATTACTTTCTAGTTATGGAAGTGTGGCGGAGTATGGATGGAATCTTCCTTGGACAAGAGAAGTATGTAGTAGAGATCCTGAAGAGGTTTGGGATGATGGATTGCAAGGCCATGGCCACACCTATGACATCGAATCTAAACCTATTGAGTGATGCTTCATCAGAGTCAGTTGATGCTACGATGTATCATCAGATGATTGGGTCATTGATGTACTTGACGAACACAAGACCAGATATTTGCTTTGCTGTGAACACCTTGAGCCATTTCTTGGCAGATCCGAGAAATTTTCACTTGATTACTGCAAAGCATATTCTGAGGTACCTAAGGGGTACAGTTGATAATGGGCTCAAGTACGATGTGAATCAGAAAATTAACCTACAAGGTTATGTTGATTCAGATTGGGTAGGCAGTGCCATTGATAGAAAGAGCACTTCAGGATGTTGCTTCAGTATGGGATCAAGTGTGATCTATTGGTTTAACAGGAAGCAATCTTGTGTGGCACTGAGTACATCTGAAGCAGATTATGTCGCAACTTGTTCAACTAATTGTGAGGTAGTATGGGTACTAAAGCTACTATCTGATATATTTGATCTCCAGTTGGATGCTACTTGTATACATTGTGACAACCAGAGTTGAATGAAGTTGTCATAGAATCCAGTGTTTCATGACAATTCAAATCATATCGAGATCAAGTATCACTATATCAGGGATATGGTGTAGAGGGGAGTAGTGAAGCTCCAGTATGTTGCGACAAAGGAACATATAGCTGATGTATTGATGAAGCCATTGGATAGGATGAAGTTCAAGTACTTTAGGGAGAATCTTGGTGTTCTATAGATTGAGGTTTCCTCCAAGAGAAAGTGATGAGACCCATAGCCATTCTAACATGGTGATAGGATTGGTTCCTTCCATGGTCATATGTAAGGGCTGAGCCATTCTGTCATGGTGAGAGGATTGGTTCCTTCCATGTCAAATATGAGTGCTGGCCATTCTATCGAGTAGGACATATGTAAGGGAAACTGCCATTGTGGGAATGGAGGCACCTGGTCAGTTGCCAGGAAAACTCAGTCTAGGACTGAGAATCCATTCTGATGTGATAGAGGGATGTGTTCCCACTTGATCAGATATAAGGGCTGAACCATTCTGTCATGGATAAAGGATTAGGTTCCTCCCATGTTAGATGTGAGTTTTGGCCATTCTGTCGAGTAGGAAAGATGTAAGGGCAACTGCCATTCTAGGAATAGAGGTGCCTGGTCAGTTACCAAGTAGCTCAGTCTGGGATTGGGGGCCATTCTGATGCGATGGTAGGATTAGTTCCTCCATGATCAGATGTGAGTGCATGCCCTTTCTGATGCGATGCTTCGTGCATGGTCATATTTTAAGTGCAGAGCCCTTTTTGATGCAGTGCTTTGTGCATCATCATATTGTAAGTGTAGAGCCCTTTCTGATGTGGTGCTTCATGCATGGTCAAATTGTAAGTGTTGAGCCCTTTTCGATGCGGTGCTTCATGCATGTTTGGATTGTAAGTGCTGAGCCCTTTCTATGTGGTGCTTTCGAGCATGGTCAATTGTAAGTGCTGTGCCTTTCTAACATGATGAGGTCAGATGTAAGTGCAGAGCCTTTCCGATGTGGTGTGCTTACACATGGTCAGATATAAGTGTTGGAGCCTTTCTGACAAGATGAGGTCAGATGTGAGTGCTGGGCCTTTCTGACAGAACGAGGTCAGATGTGAGTGTTGGGTGTGCCTTTCTGATAATATGAGGTTAGATGTAAGAGTTGGACGGGCCATTCTAACTTAAGTGTCAAATATAAGCACTGATGAAGACCTACATGAAGGGTAGGCCTATAGGATTGACTTTGTAGAACTTCCTGTGACAAGAAGAATCGAGATAGCACCATTATGAGATAGCATATGATGATGATCTAGACTTGATGATTATCCAGATCAAGTGATCCAGATGAGATGATCCAGACTTGATGACGATCCAGATCAAGTGATGATCCAGACTCGATGATCCAGAATTGATGATGATCCAGGTCGAGTGATGATCCAGCAGTGATGAGCCAGTAGTCATGATGATGTAGATCCCGTGATAAAGAAGAAGAGGATGACTTGAAGACTTGAAGACGAAGAAGACTTGAAGAAGAAGATCACTTGAAGACTCAAAGATGAAGAATACTTGAAGAATAAGAAGACTTGAAGATAACGAGATGATCTAGTTGATGCAGAGAAGAAGACTAGTGCTGAAAATTGTGTCGAAAGAATACCTACCTAGTTAAGACAGGGTGTTGATGTATTTGTAACTTCGAAATGCATTCATCTATGTATCTTATGTATTGTAACCCGATGTTTATTCCAGGATGTATCTATTATATAATTGAGTCATGTTTCCATGCCCCGATGTTCCGATCGGGAGGATCTATTATGTAAACAAGTCATGTCAAGTCATAGTGGGTAACCCTCTGATTGTCTAAGGGTTAATGTCCCCATAGTTTCGGGGCACTAGGGTTATTAGACTCTCCTAGTAGAGGTCGGCCCTAGTAGGGTTTTAGTCATGCCAGGATTAGTATAAATAGAGAACTGGAGTCTCTATTTATCACACAACTCATCCACACTCAAGAGTAGCACATAGTTGAGGAAGGAGAAGACACTGTGGCTAGACAAGAAGAATATTATTGCTGTCGGGATATCACTTACTGTTTTGGGCTTTTCTATTTTGGTGTTGATTCTATCTCTGAGGAAGTTGCAGGGTTTTTTTCTTTATGGTTTCTACAAAGAAAAACATTGTGTTCATTGTCTCTTGTGTTTGATTGCTATGCTTGTTATTCTCTCAATTAAAGATCCTAATAATGCTAGATTAATGCTGAAAAACTAACAATAAAGATAGGTTATACGTACCTAATGTACCTAAGATTAAGCTGTTAGTTTTAAACAAAATTCATAAAACTCATTATATACTATAACCATGCTAAGAAAGGATTATTTCTGGCCAAACATGAAAAATGAATTAGTAGAATATATTGCTAGATGCTTCGAATGTCAGCAAATAGAAACTGAACATCAACATCTAGTTGGGATACTTCAGCTATTGCCTATTCCTAGCTAGAAATGGGAGATAATTAGCCTTGATTTTATCATGGGAATACCTAGAAATCAGAACTTAAATGACTCAAAAATGGTAGTGGTTGACAAATTAAGTAAAGCAGCCCATTTTATACCTATAAAAACTACTTATAAAGCTACAAATATTGCTGATATTTTCTTAAAACAAATTTTTCGGTTGCATGGAATTCTGAAGGTGATAATTTCAGATCGACACCCTAAATTTATGGGTAATTTTTGGAAATATTTGTTTAAAGGATTAAATACTACGTTAAACTACATCCTCAAACTGATGGATAGATTGAAAGAGTAAATCAGGTATTGGAGGATCTACTTAGAATATATGTAAAGGAGCAGCCAGGTAAATGGAAAGATTATTTACACCTGGTAGAATTTGCTTACAACAATCATTATCAAGCTTCAGCTAGGTATAGTCCTTTCAAAATTTTGTATGGAAGGAAATAAAATACTCCCATATCTTGGAGTAATCCAGTGGACAGGTTAGTATTAGGACCTGAATTATTGAAGGAGATGGAGTTAATTGTAAAACAGGTACAAGGTAAATTGAAAATTGCGCAAGATCGACAGAAAATCCAAGCAGACCTTAAACGAACTCCAAAGGAGTTCCAGGTAGGTGAACATGTTTTTATTAAGGTGAGACCCAAAAAGACTTCTCTGAGGCTAGATAGCTGTGCTAAGCTAGCACCTCGATATTGTGGTCCTTTTGAAATACTGTCTAGGATAGGATATGTAGCTTATGAGTTAGGTCTACCACCAAATCTAAGAGTTCACAATGTTTTTCACATTTCTGCATTAAGAAAATATGTACATGATGCTACTCATGTTATTAATTGGAATGATGTGCAGGTGGAACCCGAAGGATATTTTCTGGTGTAACCAGATTGTATGTTATACCAAAATCCTATCACCATCATGTGATAAGACTCTTAAAATACCTACTTGCTCTGAATCCCAGCACTTGGAGTGGAAACTCATACCATTTTGTCAATCTTTCACAAAAATGTTCAGCACCGCGCCTTCCCCTTTGTCCAAGAGCGGTACCTTGCTCGCACCACCTATCCCTTGTTATCCATAAGTGGTGACACCACTTATAGCCCTTGTTCCATAAGCATTTCTTACCTGAACCGCTCTGTCATAGAAGGAGAAAAGCGGTACCTTGGGTAAAATGGGAAAAAGAAAATATTCTTAAGGCTTCTAGATCATGAGCCTCATGTCCTCCCTTATCCCTATCATTTTGGGTTAGTTGAGCTCAAGATTCCTCATCTTAGGATCTTAGAGGCCACCTCATCCACAAATATCTCAACCATCCCTATCCATTGAGCCTTATAAATACAAGCTCATGTCCATGATTGAGAGGAGAACCATTGAAGTATTGTTATGTTGTTGGATTGATTGCTTGGCCCAATCCATTGAAGAGCATAGAGACCAAAAGTTGGAGCTTATGGGGATGAGAGTGCTTGGTTTCATGGATATTCATGTCAACACTAAGTATTAACTGGTTGTAAACTTCTCCATTTTATCTTAATGCAAAGCTGATTTCCGTCCCACATTACTGTTGTTGTATGATTTCACATGTATGTTGTTAGATTCCTTAGTCACTAACATGGATCAGTAGATTATATTTTGGCAGCATTGATGTGTTTGCATGTTTAATCTGATTGCAGGTACACAGGGTTACTATCGAAGCATCACATTCCAGGTATCTACGGTGTCTAGGGAGAGTCTTTAAACTTTGTCCTTCATTTGTTCTGGATCTGAACCATTCAGACCAGTGGAACACCTTACTGTCTGTAGAAGGTGAAATATTCCATCTAACAAATCTAGTGACTCCGCTAGGGAATTGATATATGTATTAGTTGTTATGATCTTCCTCAGTTCTTCAAATCTTGTACAAATCCATGCTCCTTCTCCAACTCTCTTCAGTCAGATCTACTATCTTACTTAGTTAATTTGGGTTTGAAACTTCTAGATCTGTTCAGATCTAAATCATTTCGACCTTTTTTGGTCTGTTTCTATACTCAATCTATCATCCTTTACCCTGATTTGGTCTTTTTTTGACTTGATCTATTGTTCTCTTTGTGTTTTGGATTTTTACAGGGAACCACACATGTTATGTTAGCCATAAGAAGTGCCACCGTCTGAATCCAATGAGTAAGGAATGGTTCTGCATCAAAACTACCTATCAGCAGCTTCATCAATGCGGTACCAGGTAGGCCCTATTCCAGACTTTGTATTTTGTTTTTTGTGTGTTTTTGGCTTACTTTTTGATAAAAATGAAGTGTATTTTTGAAAAACAAATGCTCCCTCATGGCTGGGAGGGGCCATGAATTGTATATTCTACAGTCACTTTGATTGTTGTATTCTTTCTACATTAAAAGAGAGTTTATGTTTCTTGCATTATTTTCTTTCCTTGAAACCTCTTGCTCTTTTCTGTAGATATTATTCATTGGAATTGAAAAATATAAATTTCATTTTCATGAGTAGGTTTTGGTTTGTTTTGGACTTGGAATGCATGAGTGATCCATGTTGTTTTGAGTCTTTCTTTGGTTGGGGTCATTCTTGTTTCCTTTTCCATGCTGATTTTTTTAGTGCTTGGTAGGAAAGATTCGTTCTTCGTTTCCTTGTCTGTTTCGAAGAGAAGTTTTAGTTTTCTCTCTCTCTTTCTTTATTCACAAGTTTTTTGAACGATTTTCTTTTTGTTTTGTGCATGATTGTTTGAAATTATAGATCTTACTTTCATTAAGAAGACACATCTGTTTTCAGCTTTGCGTGCATTAGAGTTAGTTTTGTTTGGAAACGTTCACGAAATCATCTTTCCATTAAGTTTTTATGCATATTTTTCAAGCATGAAAATATATGAAACATTTTTGGTTTATTTATGTTTGATGTTCTCTAGATCTCTTTTTTATTTGCTTTGAAGATTGTTTGGGGTGCATTGATATTTCACTTTTCGTTTGAAAAGATAGAATTGAATTTGCATTTGGGTGTGCATTTTTGGAAGAAAAGTAAATCTCTCTCCCTCGCTTAGGTAGAATTTCATTGAAGAGGAAAACTTGCACTATCATATAGATCAGTGTGCATCTTCTTTAAGTTCAAGTTTTCACTCCATGGTTCCACCTAAATGCACAAGATAAAATTAACAGTAGTACTAGGTTAAAACTTTTAGCAATTTGAGTGATAAGTTAGAGACGTGTTTTGGTGTCATTAATCGTAGGAGCTGTTGTTACTTGTCCGCATTACATCCCGGGACTCGCGTGGTTCTTCCACATACCATTGGTATATTGAACGGCCTTTCATGTACCCTTGAGGTATATAGAAAGGTACTTCACGTACTCGATTGTATATCAAAAGGCCCCTTGTGTACGGTTATGCATTAGATAGCACTACTACCGATTTGATCTCCCTCGTACCTTACATATATCGGGAGACCCTTTTAGGAATCTTCAAACCATCTAAGTTATCCTTTTGTCTTGTCCTATGAGATTTCTGACTCTTATCCACTCCTTTCACATGTTTTCTTGTTGCTTTTAGTTTGAGTAGTACTTGCTTGTGTGTGGTAGTTAGGGGGTTATTAGAGAATTTAGATATGGCATCCCCATCAAGGACTACCAATCAAGAGGTCCCTTTCCAAGCTGTACCTTTTGTATTCCCTCCAATTGAAGGTATTGGTCCTCCCCTTTTTTCCACTCTAAATCTTCCTGGATTGACTATAGGATTACCGGTCTGGATTTTTAATCCAGTAATTCTTGTTACACCTAATATCTCAAATTTCACCTCTCCTCTGGGAGAGGATCGAACTCAACCTAATCCCTCTCCTTCTTCATCGGTTTTTGCTTCATCCCTTCCTTCTTCTTTGCTTGACCAAAGCTCTATGGTTAGTAGCCATGTGGATAAGAAGAAGAAGAAAGGGAAGGGTAAAAGGAAGAAGGATAAGAAAGAGAAAAAGTAGCAACCATCTACTCTTGATGGTGCTCGTTCTAAGAGAACACTCAGAAAACCCAAGTTCCCTTGTAAGTTTTGCAAGGGGGGCCACCTTCTTAAGGAGTGTCCCGGTCTCTCCCATGTACAAGAAGAGTGGTCTAAAAGGTCCAAATCGTCTATTTCATCAACCTCTGATCATCATGTTGATGATATTCCCTCAACTAGTAACCCATTGGTAAAAGGTCGTAAGGGTAAAGTATTGTATCCTTGTTTGATATGCAAGGCTATGCATCGTACTTTTCTTTGTCCAAGCATGGATGAAGCTTCACATTGGTTGGAAAATATTACTGATCATCAACAAGTGATAGTAAGTTATCCCTTGATTCCTCGCTGGTTGACCAAGTGGTCGATTTGGATTTATCTGTGGTTGATCCCACTCTTCCTTTTGAGAGTGAAGTTAAAGTGGTCGAGTTGGTATCATTTCCACCTGATCCCGCTCTTTCATCAGAGATTTTTAAGACTGAAGTAGTATATTTGACCAAATCTCCATCTTGTTCTTATCTTCCAGTAGAGAATGAGCTAAAACCTGCTAAAGTTTTTATGCTTCGTTCTGATTGTTCTCGACAAGAGGAAATTTTGTCTGTTTCGACAGAACCCTCTCCGAGTAGTGAGGTTATTTCCTTTGACTAGAGTGACCTAAGAAAGTCTCGTCTTCATTCGAGTGTTCCTTTCCAGATAGTTATGAATGTTACTGCTAGGAGGATACTCCGCACTATTGTTGATGAAGGGGATTCTATTAGTATTCTATCCTCAACTGCTTGGAAAGATTTAGGTTCTCCTTATCTTGTGCCAGCCACTGATCAGATACTAGATTTTAATAGAAAGCCTACCTCACCTTTAGGAAACCTTCCTTATTTGCCTATTATGTTAGGAGGGAAAACTGTCTATATTGATGTTATGGTGGTCCAAGGTCCTTTGGATTTCAATCTGCTCCTTGGATGTTGTTATGTCTATGCCATGAAGGTTGTTGTGTCCACACTCTTTAGAGTTATGCATTTTCCCCGTGATGGGAATATTGTGACCACTGATCAGCTTTCCTTTGTTACACTTGACCATCGCATGAATCCTAGTAATCAGACTGCCCTGAATGTGCCGCATGTTCTGGTGATTCCTTCCCCTTCTTCTAGTTAGCTTCTTCCCATCATAGGTAAAATGGGGGGCATGGATATAGTCTATGGACATCATAATGGAGGTAAGCCGCTAGATTTTATGTAATGGGGGAAACCTACCAACCTATGGATATCATGTTGGATAGGAGTAGGTTTGAGAGCATAGTTTACTTTTGGTTTCAAGCTTGTTAAAAAATAAAACCACTCCTTAAGCATAGTTTACCTTCTGGTTTCAAGCTTGCATAAAAATGAAACCATGTTGAGAGCATAGTTTACTTTTGGTTTCAAGCTCGTTAAAAAATAAAACCACTCCTTAAGCATATTTTACCTTTTAGTTTCAATATTGCATGAAAATGAAACCATGTTGTGAGCATAATTCCCATTCCTGTCAAGCTCATTAAAAATTGAAACAGATGCCTATGAGCAAAGTTCCCATTCTATGTCAAGCTCATTAAAAAATGAAATGGATTTCCTCAAGCATAGTTTACCTTTTGGTTTCAAGCTTGCATAATAATGAAATCATTCCTGAGCATAGTTCATTTTCTATTTCA
Organism: Pseudotsuga menziesii; assembly: GCA_001517045.1. Taxonomy (NCBI): domain Eukaryota; kingdom Viridiplantae; phylum Streptophyta; class Pinopsida; order Pinales; family Pinaceae; genus Pseudotsuga; species Pseudotsuga menziesii. The sequence continues at coordinate 1,003,032 of LPNX010149935.1, forward strand.
AGCTCATAAAAAAATGAAGTAGGTTTCCTTAAGCATAGTTTACCTTTTGGTTTCAAGCTTGCATAAAAATGAAACCATGTTCCAACCATAGTTATGTTCTATTTCAAGCTTGTGTAAAAATGAATGGATCCCCTTCCCTTGAGTTGAGTCTTCACTTTAGTGTTAGAACTGGAACCTTCTTTTCATCTGCCCGATTCTCATTCTTCCTAACCCCCTGGTGAACATTTTCACATTAGTATCCAGTTTTTTAGGTTGGGTATGGAAGAAGAATCATCAAATGAAACGAAGCTTGGGGGCATGTCAAGTCCCTAGAAACCATGCTAGGGGTAATATTTTCTAGCAATCATGTCGGGGGAAAGATTCCAACCTCTGTATATCATGTTAATGGGATTTTTCAAGCATAGTTTACCCATTGGTTTCAAGCTTGCATAAAAATGAAACCAATCCTTGAGCATTCTTTCAACTGATCTTCAAGCTCATTAAAAACAGTAAGATGGTGTTGAGCTTACTTTTCAATTTTTGTGCTCTGGTTTAAACATGAAAAGTGGTTTGAGCTTAGTTTATTACTTTTTCGTGCTCTGGAGTCAAACATGAAAACTTCTAATGAAGTCCTCTTTAAACTCTGTTTAGGCTCCTTAAATACGAAAATATTGTCGAGCAATCTTGTCTTCTTCACGCTCGTTAAAGTATTTGAAGAGTCGTCCGTCTGATGATAGGTTATCTCTTTTTTGGTTCGGATAGGACTATTTACAAAAAAGGAACACTCCATTCAATCATGACTTGAACAGTTCCCTAAGGTATGATTTTATACTTTTCCGGGCCTTAGGGACTAAATCATACGAAAAAGGACCCCTCTAGAGTCTTCTTCCGTAATCATTCAGACTCCTTAAACATGAACAATACCAAGTTTTCTTTCAGTGGACTCCTTAAATTAAACATTGAGAGACCTGTTTTGGGAATGAACCCCTCCTCTCTCTGGTTCGTAAAACATATGAGTCTAGACTTGTCTTCCTACAAGCTATATCGAGTGTTTGTTACCCTCTTTGAACTCATAAAACCGAAAAGAGGCAACCATCAACCATGACGGGGGAAATGGGAAGGGAATCATTTTACAATAAATGGAAGTTATTTGTTGTTACCTTTGAACATGGCACTTGTCTGCACATCATGTCAGTCATTTGGGTATTCAATTGATCTCCATGATGATCCACTTTCATGAGTCATGTCACTCCTTTGAGTCTTTCAAAAGAACGCATTGTCCATTGTCGCATTGCGTGTTTGTCCCATTCAGTCATGCTGCCAAGTCTTTTTGTCGTGCCGCCCGATGTTTAAAGGGGATTTGAAGAATTTTTACCTCTGCAGTCCACACAATCTTTGTGCCAGTATTTTTGAGTCAGTCTTATGGTTACTACATTCACATCATTCCAGAACTATGTTCTGAGTTTCGTGTCATCGATGTGGGACTCATCATGGCCCTCCTTCGATGATACTTTTTCCCATCGACATCAGCTCATCTTCTGGTAAATAGTCTTAGAAACAATATTTGGTACCTTGAGATATGTATTCCTTAATGACAGGTTCTCTTTATCCCGACATAGGTTCACATCATTGACCTTTGATCAATAGAATCGTCTGGGTGTTCGACATCAAGACATCTATTTGCACTCAGTATATTGTACTAGGGTACCTTGGGAATCATTGACATCAATGGTGATCTCCCTCGCACTTGTTAACAGTTCACATCATTGGCTGGTAATCAAGTGGTTTCTACAATGTTCAACTTCAGATCATTGTAATCACATGGATAGAATCGTACTTTGTGGAAGACAAGACGAAGAACCTGGGTGTTTGTTTAAAACGCTCATTGCTTTTCCCCAAGTTGCAATGGAGTTTTGTATATCTAGCATGGATCCACATTTGTATGGTCGTGGCTATGCTCAAATTTGTGTCTATATGACATAGATCTACATTGTATGTCTGGTAGCTATGTCCAAGTTTGAGTCCTCTATCACATGGATCTACGATATATTCTAGTAGCCATGCGTGTTTATTCCTCCCATGGATTTGCCTTGTGTTGCTCTACAGCCATGAGTTGGTTACTTGTGTCTATGAGTCAACATACTAATGTACTACAGATGCCTACTTGACAACATACTCCGATCGAGCCAACATTTTCACCTCGTAGCGATGACTTGTTCTCTCAAAGCTCTCATTTATCGTATCCCTCTAAGACTCATGCTTTAGGGGGAATTCTATTATACCAAAATCATGTCACCATCATGTGATAAGAATCTTAGCATACCTACTTGCCCTAAATCCCAGCACTTGGAGTGGAAACTCATACCATTTTTTCAATATTTCACAAAAATTCTCAACACCGCGCCTTCCCCTTTGTCTAAGAGTGGTACCTTGCTCCCACCACCTATCCCTTGTTATCCATAAGAGGTGCCACCGCTTATAGCCCTTGGTCCATAATCATTTCTTACCTGAACCACTCTATCATAGAAAGAGAAAAGAGGTACCCTGGGTAAAATGGGAAAAAGAGAACATTCTCGAGGCTTCTAGATCATGAGCCTCGTGTCCTCCCTTATCCCTATCATTGTGGGTTAGTTGAGCTCAAGATCCCTCATATTAGGATCTTAGAGGCCACCTCATCCACAAATATCTCAACCATCCCTATCCATTGAGCCTTATAAATACAAGCTCATGTCCATGATTGAGAGGAGAACCATTGAAGTATTGTTATGTTGTTGGATTGATTACTTGGCTCAAGCCATTGAAGAGCATAGAGAGAAAAAGTCAGAGCTTATGGGGATGAGAGTGCTTGGTTTCATGGAGATGCATGTCAACACTAAGGCTTAACTGGTTGTAAACTTCTCCATTTTATCTTAATGCGAAGCTAATTTCTGTCCCACATTACTGTTGTTATATGATTTCACATGTATGTTGTTAGATTCCTTAGTCACTAACATGGATCAGTAGATTATATTCTGGCAACTTTGATGTGTTTGATTATTTAATATGATTGCAGGTACACATGGTTACTATCGAAGCATCACATTCCAGGTATCTACAACGTCCAGGGAGGGTCTTCAACCTTTGTCCTTCATTTGTTCTAGATCTGAACCATTCAGACCAGTGGAACACCTTACTGTTTGCAGAAGGTGAAATGTTCCATCTAACATTGTATCCTCGAAAGGAGGGATATATAGCTACGAAATTGGACCATTGGTCAAGTGAAGGTGCAATGGAATCACCTTAGTCCAGAAGAAGCCACCTGGGAAATGGAAAGTTATATACAGGATGCATATCCAATTCTATTTCATGGGAACTCTGAGGATGAGCAATAAATAACATCGAGGACGATGTTATAAATCAAGGGGGTGTGTATGTCACATGCCCCAATTTGAAAAAACAATTTAATTTTATTGAGGAACATTATGTTATATTTTATGCTAATTTTGTAATTGATGACCAAGTGGGGTCAAGAATAATTAATGTATTTCAGAGTATTTTATTTATAAATAAATAAATGATGAGACAACAACTTAGAGAAGCTGTTAAAAGAGTGTTAACTAGTCACTTGATGGAAGAGATTGGGTGGAGAGTATACTAACAAGTGGCAACATCCTCAAACTACTTCTAAGTGTTGCAGGTGTCAAATTCCCTATATTTGCGGTCATGATTCCCCAAGAAAGTGGAATTGGAGTAGGGGGCACGTTAAGTAAAAACTGACCCAGAAGACCTAGGCATTTTTATAAAATTTCCCATTGAAGACAACTGAGGTTGCTCATTTTGGATGTGATCATTCAGTGTGAATGAATTGCACCTGAGAAATTCGATGGAGGGGATTTACTAAAGTGAGTTTGAGGGGTTAAATGCTGAGGACTAAAATTATGCATTTATTTGGCTGAAGTTCTTATTGTTGTAAGTAGGTTTGGATTACTATTGTAATTTGACCAGTTAGGTGACAGAAGGACTTAAGGATACATCCTTCACCCAGTACTCTACCAGGAGGACAAGGAAACAGGATTAGGGGTCCTAAGGAAGTGCAGACTAAGCTTTCTCCAGTATTTGGTTGGAAGGAACAACCTCCTTAAGCTGTTGTCACCTCATCATTTGACAGGTTTTTATTTGTTCAAGTTATTTATGATTTGTTTATTGTTTTCAGCAAAAGATCATTAGTTATCAAAGAAATGCATGTTATTTTTTTGAGTAGGGTTTATACAGAAAAGAATGTTGTGTATTGATAATATTATTGATTAGTAGATTATGTTAGAACAGTAGGAATTTTAGTAAATGAAAGTAATCTAGAAATAAATTACCACACTGTATTTTTCATGCCTTGAATAGGAAGTACTCTAGTACAATGGGTTGATTAAGTAGATGTGATGATTATTTATTAACTCTGAATGAAAAATGCAATTAAATTCTTCTATAGTTTGCAAATTATTCATTCTTTAGAAGCATGATTACACACTCTATCTATTGAATGTATCTACATCAAAAAAGGACTAAATATATGTATGTAAATATATTTAATAATCATACTAACCATAGAAATATTATTAATACTATTATTCATTAAAAACACAATAGATAAAGTTAAAAAAAATAAACATAGGAATAGTAAACAAACTATCACTTAGGATTTAGATCTAGATAGTTTTCAATAAATTCTTATAATAACGTGTTCCAATATAATATTTGTTTTGTATTAAAATAGATGTTCTACTATAACCTCAAGGAAATCACCTAGGGTTATGAAAGACAGGTTCCATCCTATTCACAAACTTGCAGTATCTTACACTAATTTTCCTTTATAAGAATTTTAACAGCTGTAAAATCATTGAAGGAAAAATAAGAAAACAGAGTTAAGATTTTATCATCTAAAATTTATTCTATTTCAAAACTGTAGGGTTTTTTAAATATTAACCCTTCTGAGAAAAAAATTACTAATATTACTCTTTAACACAGTAAAATTTCCAATAAAACATTGCATTGTAAATCGTTATAGTTACATGATCATAAATTAAAATAATACTATAACAATTTTTTAAAAATAAAATCAAATAGGAAGAAATGGCTTATTTCCTTTAGAATTAAAGGTCAAGGCTCAGGCCTGTTAAAAAACTAAACTATACAAAATAATATATCAAATAGTAACTATTCATTAATGACAAGTAAAAACCCTTTATCAGTTTACAAGTCTTGACTTATTAGCATTCTTTTTTCACCTTAAAAATCCATATTAAAAACTAAAATTAACCAGACAGAGGTTGACAGCCTCGTTATGCCTTAGAGTTGAGCTCTAGTAGGAATTTAAAAGAAGTTTACATTGTTTAGGCTGTAAATTCACTGTCGCAAAAACTATATTATCACAGCTACAATAGCCTTCAACTTTCCTACACAAAAATACCTTCTAGGGTTTTGAACTCATACAAAAATAAGCAAGCAAGAAACAACAATCTAACATGTAAACTAAGGTTGTACCATAACCGGTAGCAAAGATCCTATCTTCCAACCACCACATCATTTTGCAGGATAAAACCCTCATTTTGAAACTGAGGCTTACCGAAAGTATGCTCAGATGGAACGTTGAAGGAGCAAGCTCGTTCCAACCTACAGAGTCAGGAGGAAGACCTGCAAGGAATATTAACCCTTTATTGTTACCAAACTTATTTAAATTTTAAACCCTTTTTAAAAACTAACTGAAAAATGAAACCGGTGTAGGTCGTTACCTATTAATATTCCTTTTCTGAATGAAGCTGAGGAAACCGACCACCTAAGATCATTTTGCACCTCACCGAAAGACAAGAAGACATTGAGTTACAACTTTGAAGGGAAATAAGAAATCAACCCAACCGAAATGTAGGAGCACTCCTATACAAGATCTGTCCACTATTGTTCAGTATTAAGATAAACAAAGTCCTTGAATGCTTAAGGAAAACCAATTTATACACTCATAGTATGCTACTGTAACTATTAAATACCAAGAACCCCCTCATGACCTCTCTCAAAACATCTCATCATGACCTCTCTCAAAATAGCTCATAGCTTTTGGTTCCAGAAGCAATCTGCCAAGCATGGAGGTGGTTATAGGTTTTCAATGGCCGTGATCTCACATCTCGGCCAACTAAATGGAGGAACCCTCACTCTGCAAAAAAAAAAGTTTAGGGTTTATATTATAAGTCAACCTTTTCGTGGATAGAACCATCACCACGTGTCCTTCGAAATATTTCTCTAGCATGGGTAGAAGTTCAATAGTTATCGCTGCAAACACAATGTTTTCTAATCAAATATTTGATCATTATAAACTATGCATTTTATATTATTTCCAATAATATAATATTACCATGGATTATCGATACTTAGTGGATCAACTATAGGATATAATATGAATATTTTTTATTGTAGAATTTATTTTTTAATAAATCAAGATAGATAGTGTTTATTAACTAGGTTTGGTGGAAATTGTGCTAAAAACATGTTTTTACTTGTAACCATAGTAAGAAGGAGAGCTATTGATTCTTGGAACTTATCCTTTGAGTTATTTTTGAAAGAGTGTTTGGTTAGCTGAAGACCAAAACGATATAAGAAATCCCAATAAAATTCTAGCAACTTAATAATGAATTTATAGATAAAAGCATAAGTAATTTGGTCGTTCATGGAGAGAAGGATGTTTATAGACTCTTATAATGAAGGTAGCTAAGAGAGACACCAAACAGTATGGAGTGAGTTAAGCACCAAGCTGTGAACTATATTCTCTCTATGTAAACTTTAAATTACAATTACTGTAAACAAAAATACAAGTGTTCTTTGGAATTTTTAATTATAAATATACAATTGATTGGAGGAACATTGGATAGTAATTGTTCTTGCAATGTTTTAACCCATGTTTATGTAGTTTGTGTAAACGTCATTATGGAGTTTGTTATAAATACAATTATGGAGATGTAACTATAGAAATAAGATCAGCGTTACCTCCTGGAGTCAAGGTGATCTTAAATATTCTAAGACTAGCATCTTATTCATGCTAGGGAAGTATCTTCTTGAATAGAATTTAAATAATACTCTACTAGATTATACGCTTACCTGCTAAACTTGTAAAGAACCAATAGTCCAACTGTGTTAACTTAAATCTAAGCAAGCTCTGATCACACATAAGAATATTTCCATACTTGACAAAAGAAAATCATCAGTATATCTAGCAGTAGAAAAATACAAGTTCTTTTCTACTTCTGAAAGAATCATGACTGCTAAGTCATCAAAAGAACTAACTCATCTTTTAGGATTGCGTCTATAGGTTTTTCAAAATATTATAAAGATGCAACTCCTTGTTTATCTTTATAAACTATTTCATTTTTTGCTAACCATTAGTAGGTACTTAGCGGCAACTTTAGACATTTTATGTCACTTGAAATTTTTTTAATTTTTACAAATTTTTGGGTTATGTGACATGTGGTATCAGAGCATAAGGTTCAAACACTAGGCCTGAATGTAGCTCAACTTGCTTGTATGGACCAATAATTTTTAAATAAACATGCTGATGTTGTTTTCTTTGAATGATACACCCAAAGAATTTTGTTTTGAGTTAATGACAGGTATGGATAGATTGGAAGAATATGCAGATGAGGAATCTCCTTACACTGAATGAATTAATTTAAAAAAAAAACCTATACAAGAAGAGATAACTAATAATTCTTCTGAACTACTACAAACAGTTAAAGAATTAAAAACAGAGATGGAATCGATTAAGAAAGAAAATGAGATAATTCTGAGAGCTCAAGAGGAGCTAAATCAGATTTTAATAGAAAGATTCCATACTGTTGGAAAAGATAAAAGAACTAAGTCTGAAGATATAGGTTACCATCATAAAGATAAAAAGACTAAACAAGTTAAAAATGAAAGTATCTCATCTTCTGAAGTGTATGGTGATTTACATAAACAAAACTTTCATTATACTAGTGACAGTAGTGAAGATAATCACCATACTAGGAAGAGAAAATTTAAACCTTACGAAGAAATATCTGGGGAGTTCAAGAAGATCAAGCCACCAACCTTTAATGGAGAAACTAAAAAGGGGGAAGAAGCATAATCCTGGCTATCTGGGATGAAGAAATACTTCCAAATTTATAACTACTCTAATCAACTGAAGGCCAAGATGCCTATTTATAATCTCATAGGAAAAGCAGATATATGGTGGCCGAACTTAAAAAGAGTAAAAGGTATAAGGGAGAAAAATGTAAATTAAATTACATTTAAGAAATATTTCAAGAAGAAATTTTTATCTGAACAGTATTATGAGGAAAGGGCTAAGGAATTTTACGAGCTAAAAATAGGAACAATGAATATGAAAGAACAGAATAGTAAATTTCTAAGTCTGCTCATATATGTGCCATATATTGTGGACGAGAAACCTAAGGTACATCGGTTTCTCAAGTGTTTACCTTATCATATAAAGGATAGAATTGAGTATGACAATCTGAAAACATTAGAAGAAGCAATGGGAAAAGTGAATTTATGTTATGAAAATAATCGTAAAAAGGAAAGTATGATGACCAGGAAGGCCAAAAGGAATAATAACTTTGAACGGAAAAAGAAATATTTTGTGCCTAATCGAAATTTTAAGAATAATAACACCAGAAATTTTCCTAGTAAAAAATTTCCAAGGAAACAAAAGTAATTCACAGACCAATCCAAATAATCAAAGGAATAAAGAATCTGCTAACAACCATAGTAACTATCACTAGTAGAAAATGAGAAATTAATGACTAAAAAAATGACTAAAATCATGCTATAAACGACTATTTTTGAGTCGGTGACTAATAGTAACAAATTACCACTATCTTATAGCTAGTCGTATTTCACTAGTCATTAATATCTTGACTTAGTAGTCATTGATTTAGTCATTGATAGACGATGATTTAGTCATTGATAGACAATGCTTTATTCATTGATAGTCAATGATTTAGTCATTGATTTAGTCATTGTTTTAGTCATTGATAGTTAATGATTTATTCATTGATTTAGTCATGGATTTAGTCATTGATTTAGTCACTAAGTTAGTCATTGATTTAGTCGCTTATTTAGTCACTGATTGCAACCATTAATGACCAAATATATGACTAATAAAACTACTAGATGCTAACATATTAATGACTAAGCTAAATACGACTAAGATACGGGAAATTAGCTACAAATAGTTGTATATATGCGAATTTAGTAGTTTTTGTAGTCACAAATTTATGATAGGGTATGGAGGAATTGAACCATCAACCTCCTGCCTATAATTAGGCAAGTGCTCTACCATTGAGCTAGCACCCTTTAAAAAGTTGTTATTGCTTGACAATGATGATATTCAAACAAATTTATGATAGATATCAATCTACAAACTACATAATTATTACTATTACAAAACTAAACTGGCATTCTTTCCGTGGAAAGCTTCCCCGGCGGTATTTACACGTGAATTTAATTTTATATCTATTCCACTCATTGCATTAGGTTTGGCATCAATATGTTTTTTATATATAAACATTGATGACTGCCCACCCTTATTGACCAACAACTTTCCATGATTAGAACTCAACCTTGATGCCGCATCTTCCACCACCAAGGCAAGGAGATTTAATGTGGGAGACACTGAAAATTAATGAGATGAGCTTGTTTTAGGATTAGAGGATCCCTGAACAGCTGGGATCCTCATACTAAATTATTTTTCCTATGCAGTAAGGGAGCCCCTGCAACAACCATTAATGTCTCAATATTCAATCAGATATGTAATATTCCACCACAAACTCCTCAATCATATGGAAGCCTATATTCACTAAAATTAATGTGTAATGTTACTCTGCACCAATCCAAGGGGGTGCTGGAAAACTAAACAAATACTCCATGAAAAGAAACATATTTCATACCAAGATGCACTAGCTCGTAATACAACTAATCTTCCAGTAGCTCCACTAGTAAGGGAAGTCTCAGCATTACCTCCTATGTTCTAGTTTCACATGGAAATATGAACATATTATTAGGAAATGAAAATGAAGCCATGTATAAAGAATCTAGAAGACAATCACTGAAGTAAAACATAAGCTGTCTAAAGAAAATACACATTAGATTCTATACTAATGATTATTTACGAGTGAATCAAAAGCTATTAAATAATCTAATATGGAAGCATAGAAAAATTTGTCTACACAGATATCAATAATAAATGCTAAAGATAATTGGACAGAAGTACAATATACTAAAATCCTAAAGTCCCTTACAGGAGCTAGTGATTTGCTCAATTTACTTGAAGAAGCTGATCCAAGCAAGGAAACCTATACCACTGGTGGAGGTAAACAAAGTCCCCAATGTTGCTGTGAAGGATTTGTAACATCATAGAACTTCTGAGTTTTGCTGCTAGAAAAATAGGACATAGAAAATCAAAAATCATAAAAGCTAAATGTGAAATATTTTTTTAAACAATTTATCCCAATAAAGAAAACTTTCTAAATTAATTAAATGCTTGAACAAAATTATAGGGGATTAAAGCAACAAACTCATTTATATCACCCATTTACTTTTGGTAGAAGACACATTGATTTTCAGTCAATAGTTCTGTTAGGGAGATGGAAAAGCTTAAGGGGCTTTTGGACCTCTATTGCAAGACTACAGGAATGGTAATAAATATGAATAAGTCTTCAGAAATGTAAAGTGGATTGGTAGAGTAATTTAAAGACCTGACCAAAATCATATTTCCTATTAATTATTTCAAGAAGTCAAATACATGGGTTTCATCTTGAAACCATATGATTGACATTTAAATTTTGGTCATAACTGTCATGTGGTTTGTATATTAACCTTCATTAATCTATTCTAGAGAGCATATAGGAGTATTGGATGTCTATAGCACAGTGACCAAAATGAATCTTAACCAAATCAGAAATAAGTGTTTCAGCATCCTTCACATAGGAGGGAGGGCCAAGAAATTCCACTAGTTATAAATGGAACAGGGTATCCAATTCCAAGTAAGCTGGGAATGGGGATTAAAACACATAAAACTCTTCAGCTCAAAATTTGCAACTAAAAGCCTTTAGATATTTCTTTATAATGATGGACATTGAGGTCAAGTTATGAAATCCAAACACTTAAGAGATGCAAGCATGGAATATTGGATTAAAAAAAACACTCACAGGATGCTTCCATTACAAGGAAAGCCTTTGGTAAATTTTTCCCCTTGGTGGGTAAATAAATGAGGGAACTGAGGAAAAGTCAGAATTGGAAAAGAACCATGGATCAGAATTGAAGGAAATTTCAAATTTTAGAGGCTCTGCTAGATAGTTTACATTCTTAGTGGTCTATACTATCATAGAGAGGTGGACTCGCAATTGACAAGAAATGCCTAGTCTTGAGGATGGATGACAGAAAACAGTCTTAAGTTTACAAGGTGAGCCAGAGGAATGAGATGATTACATTGACTTTCCCAATAATCAAGGATCTGAGAATTTAAATTGTTCAAGGATCAAGGGAACAAGGAAATGCGCTCCGTGGGTCAAAATAGGTTATGATACCAAAGTGGAGGAACTCATGCAAGAGAGAGCATCCTAGAGGACAGTTGTTTGGAAGCTATTCAGCTCGTTAGAAACAAAAACACTAATGCAGTTGGTACTGGCTAATAAAGTACTACCAGTGGGAAAATGAGATATTGGTGCATAAAAGGGTGATGTATCATATGCAAATGCAATGCTGAATCTGTGGATCACTTTTTTGTCTTGTGCACCTTCTCCAAATCTGTATGAATTGATGTGTCACAGGTTATAGGGGATAGATCAAGATGATATATATAGGCATAGCTTGGTAGATTGTCTAGGACTACATTGGTGACAAAATTGTAGAAACTTTTCAGGCTCCCATGTTTTGCTTATATATGATATATGGATGTCAAGAAATTTGATGATCTTCCTAGAACAAGTCTTCACAGTTGCCCAGGTAGCACACAGGATTAGAGAGATAATGGACTGAAAAAGGATTCTAAAAGAAAAAAATTCCAGCTGTTCACTAATGCATTATATTGATAAAGAAAATCCTAGGTCTTTTCAAGAGAGCATGAAAAGGAGTATCAGGTATTTGTGGAGTGTTGCTGCCTTTCACACACCTGGGTCATGTGGTAGAAATATTCAAGCCACTTGGTGTGTCCTTGGGGGCAAGTCTTGAGTCAAGGCTGTCACCTTGTTCTTGGCTCCTCCGTTTAGGCTCAACTCCTAACGGAGCCAATGGGGGTAAACCCTATTAAGTTACTAAGGATGAATTCTTAGTGTGATGATGTTAAACTTGAATCAATTACTTAGGAGTTTGAATATTTTAACTATAGACAATTAAATATGACGAGATATGAAAATAAACACACGAAAGCACAAAGCTAATACACAATATATATATGAAGCAAAAATGACCAGTGCCTTAAAATGGAGTCAAATCAATAAGATCAATGTGCTTGCATGTGCATGGAGTGGATGTTTTGCGATTGCATCTTGGTATGTTTTTAAGTTAAAATTGAAGTATGAGTTGATTAAATTAGGCAAAAGGGGGACTCCAGATATACCTGAGAGTACTTGGAGTATGTCCAAAACTAAACCTTTACGGCTACCCGCAAGGAATATGTGGGCTGAAATGGAGTCTCTGGGGCTATTGTTTGTAATGCACCCATTAGGGTGTGACAGAGATCGGTGCCCCGAGGTAACTTTTCAGAAGTTCCCGCTCCCTTTGGGTATTTTGCCACCGTAGAGGTTTGATCTAGGTGTTGGATTTTCACCTGATGGTTTGTCAGTTGGGGAGAGTGAGTCCTAATTATACTAGTCACCCAAGTGCTTTTGATATATCTTGACTGATCGGATGAACCGCAGCCAAGTGTAGAGCATACACACTGGAGTCTTGTCAATTTTAGTAAGTTTTAAACTGGATGTTCTTGTTTAAAAGAAAAGCCTCCAAGAACCTCTTTTGATCCAAGTGGATCTCAATCGGGGAATCGAGGAGGGGTTAATTTTAAATTTTCTGATAAACAAATGATATAAAAAAGCAAATAGATACACAGTTCTAGTTTCTTAATTAATCCTACCACGAATCTCTTTCCCCTTTCGGGTCAATCGGGAAATCGTGGGGTAAGTATTATGATTACTTTGAAATGTAAGATATGGAGTATGGAATTAATAAAAAAATAAAGTATATTACCCTACAAATTAGTTTAATTCTAGTAAAAAATAAATAAGCAGAAAGCGACGAAAAGGACACCGACGCAAATCCCCCCAGGGGGGATGGGGAATGGGCTCGAAAGACCCTATTCCAAAAATGATTTTATTTATTATTGGTTACAGAATCAGTGAACTGAAATTATCAAAAACTTGTTGGTCCTTATATAGGATGAAACCAAGATTTTACAACTTTGGAAAAAATTTGAGTTTCTAGTGAAAAGGGAGACCCCTGGGGGGATTTGAGCGCTCCTGAAGCCACTTCGGACAGAAGCTTCCTTTATTTTCTGTTAGACCTGATAAAATAAAGAAATAATTTTAGAATAAAAAACACCCAAATCACTTTAATATTACCTTTGGATCAGCCTACCTAATCTCAGAAAAAATGAAGTTAAGACTAGCTAAAACAAACGAAAGGGAACCAAGGAAAGCAAGATTTCCTTGGGATCTTGGCTTGCTATTTTTGCAGCCAATGAAAATGCACTGATATTGCAGAATATTAAATTTTATAACAGTGAAAGGAAATCTAATGCATGTGATCTACAAGTTTTCTTTAAAATTCATGCAAAACGTACGATTCCCCTAAAGCTAGATCTAGAATGCTTATGAAACTTTTTTGAGTGCAAGATCTAGACTGTGAGCTATGAAATATCATATATATGTGTATTTTACTTTGATGAAATAGATCCAACTGAAATCAAAGCTATGAACTGAACAAAGTAACCGGGTAAAGTGTTGATTTTGAGGGAGGAAGAGGAGGAAAGAAATGCTGGTTTCCTTGAAGATCCGCAGTAGAGCCTTCAGGTGGAATGTTGAGGGGATATGCCTTTGAAATGTTTTGAAGAGAATGAAGAAGCAAGCTATATCAGCATCCTCTCCAAAGTATGAACCTGCAACTCAGCTAAAATCAAAGAACTTGCCAAGAAACCTGTGAGATCCGATTAGTACATACAAAGAGATTCAAGATAACATGCATATAAGCTTATAGGACATGCTAAATATAGATCTCTAAACATGCATAAAAGGAGAGTGACAGTCAATAAACCTATTGAACAACACCTTTCCTATCAATATTGTAATAAGCTAATTACCAATCTTAACCACAGATCTACAAGCAACTAGCAAGAAATGAAAACAGATACAGGTTACCTCAGTAAAATAATGGCAATAATCATCCACACATGTAATGGCACAACACCGTCTGGCCTCCAAATATTTTCTTTATTTCAAATGAAGAATAACAATAATAAAATAGTAGCAGCACCTCAATCCCAATTCTAACTCACTTGGAAGAGGCTGTTGTGCTTGGATATATACAAATTACAGGCCATCTAGCCTAGGGGGGGCGCAATTCCTCATGGAATCAAGTGAAATGAACTGATGGAGAGTTCATCAATGCCCAATATATGTCTAATTGAGCCAGATATAAGTCTCACTGAGTACAACTGTTAATCGGAGAGCTGATCTGACTGACACCTCAACCTGTTCACTGAAGCATCCACCAAAACTCATATAGATGAGCCAAAACGTGTTGAGGAGAGAGGGAGGGAGAAATTCCCCATAAAGGATGCCCAATATCAAGTCTAGATCTGATTTGATCACCTCCTTCAGTCAAGGATTTGTCAGATCCAGTCAATGTGCTTCAGATCTGATTTATTTCAATCAAATTGGCTGAGAATCCATTGATTTATGATTTTGGATTTTCTCCATTATTCATCAATTTATTAATTAAAATAATCAATAATTGATTTTTGGGGCTTTCTGACCTGAGTGATGGAAGATCACTCAAAACTTAGGAAAAAGTGGGTCCATGGGTTCACATGGTGCTATTAGCTTGAAAATGAGCACCTACATGACTGAAACTGATTATTTGGCCCACTTTTATTACAAAATCAATTTTTCCAATTAAACTATTAAAAAATAGCCTAAGTTTTGGAAAAATTAAAATTTAATAAAAACACTAAAAAACTAAAAAATTGAAAAATTGACAAACACCTAGGGGGACTTAGACATGTTCATATGACTCAAAAATGATGTCTAGCATGTCGATACATTGACACATAGACTCTAATAACCTCAATAGGCCCAAATGCCAAGCTGACCACCCCAACTTTGGAGGTATGGAGTGAAAAACTCAGAAATTATCAGTCGTTTATTCAACAACCAATAATAACCAAGGGAAAAAAACACCCTGGGCTGATTGGATTGACAAATGAAGTCTAAGAGACCGATTATTTTATAGAAACTATCATGCTAGAACAATTTATTACAATTCCCCCATGGGGTATGAACATGTGATATAGTACAGCAAGCACTTCCCAGGAGCAAGACCGAAGGTTCTCTGAAGTCCGAACAAGTTATCCTTGTCCAGTTCACCAGGCTCACATGATAAAAAACCACTAAGTACAACTTAGGTGGTAACATGGAGCTGGTGCTTTGTTTTTTTCTACTCTTCTTTTCATTTGTTGCTACACTATGAGGCTAGTAAAGGGGAAAGCAGGGCAGAATTCTACATTCAGACTATGGAAAACAGCTAAGAATGGAGGAATTAAACAATTTCAAGGTTATGGAGATTCAAATTTTATCATAGATTGGGCTAATCATCTGTCCATCATCAAGAATCTGGGCCTGCATGAACCAAGTTCAAGAGGTCAAAAAATGTTTTGAAACCATAATAATAATCCTTTTTCGACACATTTACGAAGATTTCAACTCAATGGAAGACAAGCTTTCTAAATATACTTTGTTGTTACATAAGGGTACCTAAACCAAACAAGAAGTTAGAAAAGTCACTCTCCTATCTGATTCAGAAAATACTTGTACTAAAAACTCTTCTTTTCATTTATTGCTAAACTATGAGGCTAGTAAACGGGCAAGTAGGGAAGAAGTCTACATTCAGACTGTGGAAAACAGGTGAGAATGGAGGTATTAAACAATTTCAAGGTTATGGAGATTCAAAGTTTATCATAGATTAGGCTAATCATCTATCCAACATCGAGAATCTGGGCTTGCATCAACCAAGTTCAAGAGGTCCACACTAACCACTAACGATATTCAATCATCAACATCTAGTTGTTTATGATTTGTTTCTAGCAGTCTCCATGAAATTATACCAAAGAAATGTTTGTATGCAGTGAGGAAAATTAATTTTCACAATTGGTCACAACGCTGCAACACTAAACCATTAGAAGTTCTAATAATGTGCACTGTAAAAATAATGCTTGCAAACTTCTTTACTTTGACCAGCAAATGATGCTGGCAATCAACAAAATTCCTACAATTTCATGTCATCACAGTTATGCAAGTTTAATAAATAAATAAATTCTTTAATTTGTCCAGCCTAAAAATAGCAAGTGAACAAGGATTTTAGACTATATTAACATAATAAATCAAATATAGAGGGATCTTAGAAGAAATTCATGTATCCCTACATCCTTCTAGACTGTGATAATACCCAACAACAATCACATTTTGTATGTTTCCTTGTGCTCCCCACTAGTTGAAACTGTTAATACAACTACAAAGTAATCAACACAAGATAGATCCAATGCATGGCACAAATACATAAAAAAATGTTATGCAGTGTTAAGAGGAAAGGAGAAGATACAAAGGGTGCTAATAACATCAAAAATTAATTCAACAACTACTCGATGACAAATACCAGTATGACATTGATTGATTTTGAGACACATAAAATATGTAAAATAGTTTCGCTCACATACCAGTATCTGCAAAAACACCAGCTCTTTCTGTATTAATGCTATTTGAAGCAGAAGCCATTGAACCTAGGGACAACTCTTCAGATAGGCCTTCTTTAAGAGCTGGAGAATCATACCCAGCAGCAATTCCAAGCTGTGTGACATGTGAAAACAACTTCTGCTCATTCAATACTGGAGAACTCCCAGATGTAGTTTTTGGTTCCCCTATTGCTTCTTTTTCGGTTTTCCATGAAAGACACTTTACTCAATCAATAAAATGCCAATTTTTGGTCAATAATCAATCATTCAAAAGAAAGAATTTTTACCAAAGGTATCACATATGTTATCCTCAACATTCAAATCAATTTCTCGTACCACTTAACATCAAATATACTTCAAAATTGTTCTCTTTCGAAATGGAACTAAAAACTACCTTCAAAATCAACACTTGACGACGGCCTGTCATCATTACTGACATAAGCAAATTCTAGTAGAACAGGTCTCGGTTGTACTGCCACAGCTGAATCCACCCTCTTAGCTCTAGCTTCCTGTTTCCAGTTAAAATGAAAGTTTTAAAATTAAAATTGCACTTTTTAACATTAGATAAGAATTGGATCCTTATGATTTAAAAACAATCAGAGAAAGGTTCATTATTTAAAATTTCTAAACTTTTACAACTACACACTGGTGCCTTTTTCAATGATGTGAAAGCAAAAATTTCACAACATATAAAAATAGAAACAGATTAATGTATTTCTATGGCACCAGAAACAATAGCTATTAAAATTAACACTAATTGTCAAATGCAACAAAGTGATAAGACAAACAAAGGTTCCACCAATCAAAATCATTTTAGTGAGGTAAAAACAAATAGTGGAGAGGTCGTTGAACTCTCTGAAATGGAAAAGGAAAACTAATATAAAACCAGTTAGGATGAGACTTTAACACTTCATGGTCTTCCAAATTCCATCTATATTCTAATAGGAAAGACTCCAACAAGTCAATAGGAGTACAATTTGCATCCTTTCTACTTTTATAGCTCACTTAGTTAAGAATTATTGAAGATTATTCAAAATTTTACTGAAGTGATGAGCATCCACATCCTATTAAGAGGTGGAATGTTTTTTACCCTGTGTATATACCATTTGGCTCAACTTAACAACCTTGATGAGTCAACTGTTGAACAAACAATGACCCAATTTAACCACCTAGATAGGCCAACCTTCGAAAAAACAATGATTCCCTATTTAAGAAATGAATCACTTGTTGTGACAGGATACCATTTACTCTGTGTGGATATATCAACTAACCCAACTTAACGACTTTGATGGCTAAACTATGAAACAAGTAGTGACCCGATTTAATGTCCATAATGTGCCAGCCACAGAACACAAAATGCCCCCTTACAAGGTGTGTCAAGCCTTCATACCTTTTGACAAAACATATGCACTACTCAGTAGTGTAATAAATGCTATATAGATTGAGATATACATTCATTGGATCTTAAATCTAATGATGTAGGTTCCATCCTATACAACATTAATTATTCTACTGTTAAGTACATAAAACAAAAAAATAACAAGATGAACCACCTAATAAAAGAGAATGTTGTTTACACTGTGATTTAAAGGCCTTGATGCCCAACCAAGGATCAAACAATGACCCAAAACAACTGCCTTCATGTTCCAACCACAGAACAAACAATGGCTCTCTTACAGAGGTTAGTTTTCCAACATCCTTGGAGAAAAATCACGTAAGAGGAATCAAACCTGGTAGAAGATATAAAATAACCCCACTCTCACCAACCCAACCTTCATCAATAGACCACATCATATAAAAACAATCGAACCTGGTGGTAGCTATAACAGAGCCCCACTCTTAACGGCCCCAGTCACCCCTAGTGATTGAATTATTTAGAGCTAATATCATATAAGAGGGAGTGTTTCTTAGTCTTGCAAAATAATGAGTTATAATCCAAAGAGCCTCCAACATGGCATGGAAATTAAAATTGATTCCTTTTAAGAGGACTTACCTCCCAAATTTCATTGTCAGAATGTTCTTCAAGTGGGTCTAGATTGTTCCGTACAGTTCCTTCAAACAATTTTGGGTCCTGCAGAATAATTCTTAATTTAGACCTTAGATCATGGAGTCCAATCCTCATGAAGCCCAAGCCATGCAGTAATTTCTACTGATTTTCTGCACCTGGAACAGTATGTGTGCTCCCAATATGATAGGAACCAAGGCACCCTTATATGCTGCAGTTATAAAAGAAGAGTAGACTTGCATTTTGACATTCCCTGTTTCTATTTCTTCTTCCTTTACAATCTGTCCAAATCTATTTTCATTGATTCTCGTTTCTCAGTCCTCTGCATCCTCATTTTGAAATGGTTTATCGGATTCAGAGTCCATGGTATTGTAGAATCTACTTTTGTTATTGCCTGTTTGTGGTGCTATCCTCCTAGATGAAATTTGTGTTGCATCAATTGCATTCAAAGTATGTTGGTTTGCACCAACTAGCTTTAATAAATCTGCACTACCTAGAATATCTTCACTCCTCCCAACTTGAACTATGTCTCCATCTTGCATAACCTACAAATTTTCCCAAAAGATCCCTAAAACGTTTTCATGACTTGACACTAGCAATTTCCTATTCACAGAGTAAATTGTATTGTACATAAAGGTTACACATTTGCAAGTGTAGAAACTGGGCTCACCAGTATAAGGTCAGATGCAAATAAAAATTGTACTTGATGTTTGACATATACCACTATCTTCGATCCCAGAACTCCAAGAAGGAAATCTTGTTACATTATTTGGTGAACTAATGAGGCATTAGACTATGCATTCAAATAAAAGTGTACTTTGACAATATACTCTACAAATGCATTCAATCCTTCTAATTGGATATTGAGAGCAACACTTTAAAGAGATGAGCTCATGTATGAGCATTAATAGAACTAAAAGGGTCGTCGAGAACATAGACATCTGCATCCTAGTAGGAAAAAAAATTTATCCACAAAATGCTAGTCAAACCTAATGTTGCAGTGTGAGGCTCTTTGCTCAGTTCCTATATGACACATATGAATATAGAACAGGGAGAATGTGTTGCATACCACATTCTCAAGTTGGAACCTGAAAATGCTGCACATTATGTGGCTCTGTCAAATATATACATTGCTGCTGGTAGGTGGTATGATGTAGAAAAGGTGAGAAAAATGATGAAAGAGAGGAGAATAAAAAGATGCCCAGGATGCAGTTGGGTTGAGATCAATAACAAGGTGTATGATTTTGTCGAAGGGGACAGTTCAAAGCCAGAAACACAAAAAAAAGATGAAAGAAGCAGTGAATGTTCCTAACAAGAATTTTATGGTTGATGCAATGTTTAACTCACAGAGTCCTGGAATTACTTCATAAATGGGAAACTCGACCATCTCAGTTGCAACATGTCGGATATACTACGTAATTAACCCACACTTCCGGAATGATACCTCATGCAACCGATTCTGCCAATTTTCTAGAGCATCATCAGAAGATGAGGATGAGAAACTTGTGTTGCGCCATCCAAGTTCGTTGTCGATAGTGGCATGGATGTAGTCCTCGGAGATGTTGTATGCCTGATCCAAACTTCTCTTGATTTCATCCTTCACTAGTTCAATATACCGTCGTCCTTCTTGAGGGTCCATAGGAGCAATGACCCTAACATCCTAGTTCTCAAACGTCATAACTCGATTTTTGAAGTTGATAACTGCCATGCTATCATTATCCCACCCAATTCCTAGTAGTGTTGGATAGGAACCACCATCTTCTACAATTTCTATCACATCAAAGTTAGCACACGTTTTCATACCTTCAATGTTGACAACCAAATTTGAAACATGACCGATGGGCTGAACCTTCACTTGATTTGCTAACCGCAACTACACTGGTGATCATCCTAGCATTGGATTCCCCATATATTTCCAAGTTTGCTTCATCAGAATATTGACATCAGATCCAATGTCCAAAATGACCAATTCAACCTCATAATCCCCAATCTAGATATTCATCCTCATTTCCTTGCCTGTCTTTATTTTTTGCAAGGAATTCACAACAAAATCCTTCACTGTCTTATTCGGAAGGTGCAACAATGTCTCAAGCTCGACAAGGGAATCCGAGTCCCTTGCCAGCGATAGAAAACTTTCAAAAAACTTATGTAGAGTGCCATGCTACCACGATGGTCCTACTTCTATATATGGGTCAAAAGAAAAAGGCATGTTAATAATTGGCATCTTACCTGGATTCCTTCCATTCACCTACTTCACTTCAAAGAAAGTGTATTTTTTTGTTGCAATATCAAATTCAATCTTTTTCTTTCCATCAATTCGAATAGATTGCCGTGGTTCATCATCACCAGTTGTCGCGCCAGCATGAGTGACAATCCTCAAAATGGCATCCTTCATCCTTGGTTCTGCATGGATTGCTACAATTGTCGCTCCTTGATGCAAGTTCTGGGCTTGAGCTCCCAGTGGGTGTTGATTCAGCGGTTGATTTGTAGCTTGATTCATTGGTATATTCTAAGCCTGGGGTAGATTCTGAGTCAAAGACTAATTTTGTGGTGGGATCTGACCTTGCAGGGTGGCTAATTCTGTACCTGGAACAGAGGCTTATTTTGATTCTGGGTGTTCTGCAACTGGGGAATATGGCCAACCTGCCATTTTGTAATCAACTGAGGACAATTTTTGATGTTATGACCACTAGCTGCATAGTGTTTACACTATGCATGAGGATATCCTCTCTGATAGTGCCCGAATATCCCACATATATAACACTGAATGGATTCCCAACCTAAGCCACTTCCTCGACCAAAGCCTCCGTCGCGGCCCCTAAAGCCTCCATAGAATCCTCCATGGGTTTCTCCTTGTTGGAACTATGGTTGAGCCAGCTGCTGCTATGGAAGTTGCTGCTAAACATATTGCACAGTTTGTAGTTGATTATACTATGGTCACTGCACCTAGCTATATTATGGTTGTACGACTATTTACAGATGTGGTGCAAACTACAGATGTGCTACAAACTGCGGCTGAGGTTGCACAGGAACGAACTGCAATGGAGGCAGTGGTGTGTATGGTACCTGTACTACTGGCTACGCTACTTGTGGTGGTGCTTGCACTGTCTGGGGTTCCTCCCTTTTCACAAAGTATGAATCATATGTTCTTACTTGGAGAAAATCATAAGCGCGACAGTTCATGTCATCATGTCGAACTGACCGACAAAATGTACAGTACAATCTCTATGCTTTTGTAACCATATTTTGCATGTAATCATAGTTCTCATGTCGATTCCCGCAGACCCGGAAGATACGACACCATGCCAGCACCAACACTACTCAATGGATTAGGGTCTCCTAATAGAAAATCATTTTGAAACATCAAACATGTATCCTTGGTATGTCGTCCTGCATGGAAACAGGTACACCAAATATCATCATGATCCTCCTTGGCCTTTTTGATGTCTTGCAACTATAGCATTAGATTTTCCAGCTGCACATAAATCTGATTCATTCCAACAATAGTTTCTCCTACTAGTGATGCTTCTAGTTTCATTGCGGTCTCCAGAGCCTTGCTCTGTGTTGCAATATTTTACTACATTAATGGTTGTTGAATATGCGGGACAAGTGGTGCAATGAACCATTCTTTTTGTTGAACATTGCTCATCTGAAAACTAACCCGAGCCATCAATGTCTTAAATCGTTGATCAAAATCCCAAATCATTTCATTGGGGAATTGTTTGATGTCTTCCAATTCAGTAATGTACTGAGCTTCGAACTTCAGCTTCTTAAATTCCTCAAATAGCCCTATCCTGATCTCATCCAATGTTTTTGTAGTACCTCCCTGAGGCACTCATGTGAATCTCATAAACCATTCCAATGCATGGCCCCTCAAAGTAGTGGCTAGATGAATTTTCTTGGCATCATCATCGTAGGTTTTTCGAGCAATCCAGATAGCTTCACATAAGAAGCAGTACTATCCTGGATCATTAGTGCCATTTCCATTGAATATTGGCAACTTCATCTCGTCACTCACCATCTTGGGCCTTCTTCCTCTTGCTGGTGCTCTATTACTAGACTATTGTTGACACGTCAGGCAAGTCGATGTAGAATGCGCATTCCTTCCTTGTGTTGGAGTCGTGCACGGAGCGATAGGCACGCTACTGCTGGGGTTCAGTCCTATCATTCTTCTAGCTGTAGCCTAGGCTTGTATATCCTCATTGTCATAGAAATTTTTCTTTGTCCCATGTGGTTTTTCTTCATGGTATATCACTTCGACTTCAACAAGACCTTCTCCGGTCCTCTGCCTCTTTTCTCAAAACCTTGCTCCTCCCCTCATACAACCACTTGTTTCTTCAATGACCTTTATATTCTCACCAGAAATCATGCCCATCTACCCCTTATTTCCTTATGCATTTACCCCCTTTCGATCATAGTTCCTACATCCCCCACACACCAGAGGTCCACTACTCTTGGTCCATATTTAGGATACCCTTTTCACAGACCAGTTTCTTAATCAAAAGTTGTAGAGACAATAAGAACCGGCCATGAGGTCCACTAAAAAATTACCTTTCTGATTCGATAAAATATTTATTAGTATCAAGATAAAATTCAGTGATGTATCCCTCTAAGATACTATCCAACCATTCCTCAACTTCCCACGACACCTTGCTGCTAGTTTCCTGCAGTGCTTGGATCAATTCTGGGGTCTAGGATGTCTCCTCCTTGGAAATTCATCTTCTGCTTAGGAAATTTGGTCAACCATTCATGCAAGAGTACCAAAAGTTCATGAAAGTACCACTCATGAGTACCATCATGGATATATCTATCCAGCCATTGACTTGTCGATAACTTCGCGTTTTGGTTTTTCAGCTTTAGCAAAATCCTGCAACTTTAGATCAAACCACTCCTCGATCTCTGATTGATTCGGATGCTAGAACATATCCCTCTCCTAGTTGCAACTCGGTCCTAGAAATGCAACCATTTGTTGGTGCAACCCACCAAAAAATCCTCATCGATAGGGTTTCTAACTCTATCGACATCCTACAGTGCAATCTCCCTGAGCACTGGCCCAAATAGGTTTTACTCTACCCAACAACGTCTGCAAAGTAGATGAGGTCTCACCCGAGGCGTTCAAGGGAGAGCTGTCAGAACCGAGTTTCCAACAGTGGGGAAGGAGGACACGGGGAACTGATTGGGGAGAGCCATGACTTATGCGATCACCCTATCTTATCACAACATTAATCATGAAACATCATACCACACTCAACACTCACATATATTTAACAGATCGCATTAACAGAGTAAGGAGAAACTAACTTGCATCATTGTATCAAAAGTAGAATCATAGAATCATTGTAACAAAAATAAGTACTATCACATCATAACAAACAACAGGTAAGGATCGAACCATACTCAGCACATCTTGTATTAATCTTGCACAATTATGCCACATTACATAATCCTTCTCCAAAACCAGAGAGTGGGTCAAAAAGAAACCCAGACAAAATCGCAGTCAAGACGGAATAGTCCCCATCATAGAGTGTGATAGATGCAATGCCAAAATCATGCCTTTTTATCGTTACAAAAATGGATCTATAAATAGGCTTACGCCTTTACCTGAAGGGTCCACTATTAACTAATTTCTAACCGTTACTAACCTATTACAACAAAATTGGGCCCACATATACATAAAATATTCAAAAAGTGGTTACTTCTCTGCTCATCACGCTAAACAACCCTTGTGCGGTACCGTGTCAGCTTGCGCAGCTGCCGCGACATTGCGCAACTCACTCGCCCCAACCCCTTGCCAACAAATAGTAAAAAACAAGTCTCTGAGAACAAACCATGCATGCGCCCTTTGTATATTGTATGGACATTATTATCACCACTGCCAATACTTGGTCAAGTTCCGAACTACCCTGAGTAATCTTTAGAAGCATTCTATTGAATCTGATATCACTGTTATTGAGGAAATCCACCCTCTGTCTCCTTCCTTAGATACCATGACTATTTACATGATTTTCAGCTCCAAAACCCCTCCTATCTCCACAACCATTCATGATCCCTCGGCTCTTTCCCATCGTTGCTTTTGCAATGATGAGGAGATACTCAAAGCCTTAACCATTCCTGAATACCCTTGGGATGACATGCACCACCACTCATTCTTCATTCCCGAAGAAACTGCATCGTCATTTGATCAATTTTCAGTTTAGACCAAGCATTTCATTCGGGGGAAGTTTGACTAGTTCAAAGACCCCATTCTGGCACCTGATTCTTTTGAAGAGGGGAACATGGCCAATATCTCACCTACCATCAAGGTCAACATCTCAACCAATATTGAGATCATTGAGGAGATCACATTAGGCACATCCTTCTCCTCTGAAGAAGTTGTTGCCTACAAAGCGCTCTTTCAAGAGTTCCATGACGTCTTTGCTTGGTCTTATACCAAGATTTCTTGGTTGGATCCATCCATTATTGAACACTATATCAATACCTAGCCTGACATGGCACCCATTCGTCAAAAGCAATGACCCATCAATCCTTCCAAAGTTGTTGCGGTCAAAGCCGAATCAAGAAGTTGTGCACAACCGGTTTCATCTATCCCATCACATACACCACTTGGGTTTTTGACCATCTTCCCATTAACAAAAAATAGGGCACCATCCGTGTCTATACGAAATTTCATGATTTGAATTTGGATTGTCCCAAAGACAACTTCCCAACCCCGTTCATTGATCAGATCATTGACGCGTGTGCTGAACATGAGGTATTTTCCTTCATGGATGGTTTTTTCTATATACAATCAAATTCAAATCCATAAGAAATATTGTTACGAGACTGCATTCACAACCCCCTGGGGAACATTCTCCTACCGATTAATTCCCATTAGACTGAATAACACTAGATACACCTTCCAATGTGCCATGATGTATTGCTTCCAAAACTTGGTGCACATTATATTGGTTTATCTCGATGACCTCACTGCTCGGTCATGGAAGCAAGCACAAAAAATAGACAACTTGCGACAAGTCTTTATGTGCTATCGTAAGTACAAAATCTGCTTGAACCCCCTCAAGTGCATTTTTTGTGTCCCAGCAGGCCATCTTCTTGGGTTCATTGTGTCCCATAAAGGGATAACAGTTGACCCTCTTAAATTTTAAGTTATCCTTGATCTCCCTTCACCACGAAATATGTTCCAATTGCAGAGTCTCTAGGGCAAGGACAACTTCGTTCCCCTCTTTGTACCAGAATACGCAACAAAATCCCATGGTTTCTTGCACCTGCTTCATTCCAACATTCCATTCATTTGGGATTAGAAAGCACGAGAATTGTTTGACGCACTCAAACAAGCTCTCGCTTTAACACCATTACTTTCTGCACCCGACTTCAACTGAGATTTCATCCTTTATGTATCGGCCTCATAAAATTCCATTGCTCTATTTTTGGTCTAGGAAGACAATTCTTGTCAAGAGCATGTGATTTATTATGTTATCCAGAAACTGATAGGTCCCCCTCTGCGATATTCACTTGAGGAGAAAATGGCCCTCGTCGTCGTATTCTCGGTCCAAAAATTGTAGCACTACATTATCACAAACCATACCCAAGTAGGGCCGATTCCAACCCAATGCGTTACCTCTTGAGCCACCGCCTCCTACAAGGCCACCCGACGAAGTAGGTAGGCATTCTCCAGGAATTTGAATTGGAGTTTGTTTCCCCAAAATGCACCAAGCCACTAGCGCTAGCTATGCTAATGACAAACATACCCCATTGTCCACACCACCACCACTCAATGTTGACCTTTCCGAGGAATTCTTATTCATCATCTCCACGGAAGACCCTTGGTATGGGGGTATTCTATTACTTGCACACCCAGAAGTTTGAGGCTTGGTTAATCCGCAAAGACAAACAACGCATCTGAGACCAAGCCGCTCACCATCTCCTCATTGGATATGTCCTTTACCGTCGAGATGTCAACACCATATTACGTTGTTGTTTTACACATGACGAGGTTGAACAAGTCCTTAACGAATTTCATAGTGGAGTCTGTAGTGGCCACCTCTCCAGTTTGGCGACTGATCAAAATATTCTATGTGCCAGATATTTTTTACCTTCAATTTTTTCTAATTGCATCGAGGTAGTCAAACACTTTCGCATTTTTCATCTCTTTTCCCCAAAAGAAAGGACTCCCCCCACACCTCTACACCCGATGGTCACAATTGGTCCCTTCTACAAATGGCAAATCTACTTCATGATGATCACTCCTACATGGGCCAATGGCCATAAATATATCATTGTGGCTATCGATTACTTCACCAAGTGGGTCAAGGCCATGCCCACTTTCAATTGCAAAGGTGAAATGGTAGCATGTTTCTTCTTTAACCATGTCATTTCACAATTTGGCATTCCCCAACATATAGTCTTCGACCATAGTAAACATTTTGAAGACACTCTTTGGGAAGAACTTTCAACCATGTTGAAGTTTGAAGACCATTTCTCATCTTCCTAATACCCCCAGGGCAATGGCCAAGTTGAAGCAGTCAATAAAATCATCAAGATCATGCTTCAGCGGATGGTGGGAAACCACAAAACAAATTGGAACCACATGCTATTTTCCGCCCTATGGGATTACTGCACTTCCACAAAGACCTCCACCAGCTTCACTCCCTTCCACTTGGTCCATGGAGTTGAATTAGTACTCCCTATAGAGTGCCAAATCCGATCACTTCGCCTCATCGTGGAACTCCTTCCCGATACTTCTCCTTTCGAAGAATGCCTCCTCCAACTAGACCAAACCAATGAAGACTGTCGATTTGTTCTCCAAGCCATCGAAGCAGCCAAAACCCGGTCAAATTCCCATTATGACTCCCATGTCCACCCTCGCACCTTCAGCAAAGGCAATATGATCCTAGTTTACAACCAAGCCAATGATAATTTGGGAAAAGGAAAATTCAAGTCAATGTGGTATGACCCATATGTCGTTCACCAATACCTTGGAAAGGGGGCATACATTCTTTTCGACTCTAATGGAAAACTCTTGGGGAACCCCCACAATGGGCTCTACCTTAAGTTATTTTATGCATAACATCACCATAATGAGTCACTTGTAGCATAGTTTTATCACCTGTTTGTTTTACAGCATTCTTGAAATGATTCTTACACATTGCTTCCTCAATTGCTCCAGATGGATCTTACCTCACATTGCTACACTAGATTTGTTGATGGAGCAAGCAGATGGTCTCTAAATCTTGCCTCGGCTGCATGGGTTGTCTATTCCCCATCACATGAGTTGATCTACATCGACAGAATGCATTAGAGGAAATTTCAAGTCAAAATCGGCCTCCTAAAAAGAATTAATAAAATAATAGTTAAAATAATAAAATAATATTTATTAATTTTGGAGGAAGAAAAGAAAAAAACTACTTTTTGTTTGTATTTTTGACATATCTCCCCATGATTTTACTCAAATTTCGATCAGGAGAGCTCCTTGGATGTGGAATTAAATTCCACATCCAATGCGTACCCACTCGGCATACTTTTGACAGACCCCGCTACTCCAAAAACAAGAAATACCTGAAAAAACATGATGATGACATCATCATCACATTTTTTAGGTATTTCTTGTTTTTGGGGTAGCGAGGTCTATCAAAATTATGTCGAGTGGGTACTCATTGGATGCAGAATTTAATTCTGCAGCTAACGAGCTCTCTCGATCGAAATTTGAGTAAAAACACAGGGAGATATGTCGAAAATACAAACAAAAAAAGTAGTTTTTTTTATGATACCTATCCCCAAATTTATATTAAAAACGTGTTTAAGACCTATGCGGCATTTAAAATTTAAAGCAATTTCATTGGCTAACACATGATGACACGGAATGTGAATCAAAGTTAAAAGGCCCATTTTGAGTTGAAATTTCCTCTAATGTGCGTGGGAAACGCAACCAACAACCCACCTAAGTATGATGGCATCACGGGCCTCTTGGATGACACCCTCCTGTTGGGTATTCGTCACCTTGATTTCTTCTTAGACTCCCAGTTGCTTGTCTCCAAGTTGAATAATCACTACCAGGTATGTGATCGTTGCCTTTTCAGAAAATTCCTGTGCACTAAATAGATGGTTAGAGCATTTGAATCCATTACATCCACACATGTTCCTATAAACCTCCATAGTGTGGTAGATCAAATGGCTAATGATATTTTAGAATGGCACATTCATCACCACATATAGGAAGCATATAAAAAAATGCATCATGCATCAACATATAATCATGCATACATATGTAACATACATCATCTAGGCATTTTTTCATCAAAAAAAGACTCACATATAAAAACCATAAAAGCACATCCACATGCGTCAAATATATATGTGTGTGTGTGTGTGTGTGTGTGTGTGTGTGTGTGTGTGTGTGTGTGTGTGTGTGTGTGTGTGTGTGTGTGTGTGTGTGTGTGTGTGTAGATATATATATATATATAGATAGATAGATAGATATATAAACTACATCTCATAATATGTCCAGTACAAAATGAGAAGCTGCATAATCTTTCTTAGCAGGAATATACATAGCGGTACAAAAAATCCTAAGTGCACCAACACACTAGGGGAAACTCCACTACCTGCTAATCAGAGATAGACTCATCATCTTGCTCCTCTGACTCTGTCTCCTCCATAGAGACATGCTCAACCTCCTCCTCAGATCCATCCTCATCCTCCTCCTCCTTCTCCTCGGAGTCATCGACGTCATCCATAGGCACATCTCCCCATGCCGCCGCCCTTACATACTCAACGGCCACAACAATCCTCTTCATTAGAGGAATCCACTCGTGGGGAGTCTGCAAAAAAGAGGCAATGAGGTCTTCATCTAGATACTGCCAACCATAATCTATGAACCCCTCCAGTAATCACTCCACATGCTTCCAAAAATAAACCATAGGTTTCCCCCTCCTCCAGCAACCATCTGTGGGTGGCTCCAACCCCTACACTATACCCATCTATCGCTGGTAACCAGCTGGTGGGTCAGGACAAGATATCATCAGTCCCAACATGTCAAATAGATACCAACAAGATAAGTACACTATATTAATGAAAACACATAAAAAATCATGTACGTGTACCATCTGGACCCCAAGCCTGGCCTAGAGGTGGATGCATATCCGGGTCCCCCTGATAATCCATCATAATATATGGTTAGTCCTCAATTACTATCAAGATATGCCGCAATTGCTCTAACAAATCCTAAGTGAATAAATGACCCACTATGCCACCTCCCTCATGTACTATCATCTCGCACCCCCTACGCATCTGTGGCTCCTGAGGCCCGCCATCTTGCACTACTACATGTGGCTAGAGGATCGGAACCCTCTCAAAGAAGAAAGCGCACAAGGAAGCAAAGTAGAAGTCCCCACCCATCAACTTGGCATGGTTCAGGGCATGCAAAACCAAGAACAAATGCATTTGGGCCCATCCAAAGTATGTTCCCCCCATAACACTTTCCACCCTCTAGAGTTTTCCCTCAGATATCTTGTGGTTCCGAGATGAACCCAAGATATGCAGCACCATCGCTACAACTGCACAAGTCGATAGAATCTCAATATCACACATTAAGATATAGGAGCCATGAACATATGCATAGGCATAGAAGTTCCTCTCATAGGGCTCCTCAAGTGTCTCCCCATGTGAGAGGTTTGGCACCAGATCACCAATCACCCCCAACATCTAGAGCCCAGTAAGGAAGTACATATCACGTAGCATAATATTGAGACATTGATGTTGTATGATGAAGAATTCCCCCAGAAAATCTCAGAACCTAACCAAGGTATCAAGCAATAACCGAAAGGAATTCATCAGAGGGACTTGCATGAACTTGAGTAGCCCACAACGGGCTAGTGTATATCGCACACCCATGTTTCCATTTTGCGCAACATCCCTGTGCACATTTTTGTAGTCTCGTTCCTGCCACACTGTGGAGCCATCCTTCACAAGCACCAGACCTCTGTTAGCCACAACTATCAATAAAAAATCACACCAGGGGCCAGTCACTCCTTGTTGACCAAAACCAGTGACCAATTCGCACCTTTCAGCCAAACAAGAGTGACTGAGTTGTTCTTTTAGGCCAAACAGAAGTGACCTCAAGTTGCACCTTTCTGCCCAAAAGGAGCGACCTAGTCACATCTGTATGGACAGAAAGGGAGACCTATTCACTGGTTTGGACTTGAAATGAGAGACCCGATGAGAAGAATCTCTAGCAGGGCATCCTATGCCCTTGGGGGAGAAAACCAGCAAACCAAACCACCAAAAAAATGAGTTTTGCATGTACTCTTACCTTCAAGTCATGGCTCGAAGAATCACCAGCCGAAACAGAAGAAATCAGCAAAAGAGGTTTTGGGTCCCTCCTCTCCAAATCACTATTGAACAATAACAATGACACTTGTCATGTGGTCCCCCCCTATTTATAGGCCTCATTAGGTCTATTTTTCTTCCAAGCACTACAATGCCATCCGAAGTCCGTTAAGGACGTCATTCACACCGTTGGTTTCAGTTTTATACCCTCTGTATTTTTATGAGACCAGCATCTCATGTTTAAAACTTGATTTTCCAGACCATTCCATGAAGTCACCTCAGTTTGCCTTCCTTTCCCATATAACTGTCTCTGAACTTGTACTTGTCACCCTCTCATTTGAGTACTTAGTATGTAGTCTAATCCATCCACCCCAAGTTGGTACGGTATGTTTTCATATGATTTTTCGGACCTTTTTCTGAAAGTCACCTCGATCTGCATGCCTTTCTGCAAACCTTACCGTGCATGTATTGGTGTGTTTAAGAACTATTTGCTCCATCCGTGCTGCACAGTTGGTCACCTTTGACCACCTTTCACTGTCCCACCACGGGGCACCATGAACGCCCCTTGGCTTGGTTGAACAAAATGGAGTTTCTGTTAAGATATTTTCTGACTCCTAAATGAATGAAAAGATCATCGAGTGCATTTTCTTCCTTTCACGCTCGTCAAAGTATGGGAAAGGGACTCTACATAGTCTCGTTTATCTCCTTTTGTGGAATGTATAGAATACCATATGAAAAGTACCACCTCTACACACTCAATCCATGAACGTTTCCATTTGCATCCTTTTATGCTTTCTTGGGCATTGGGACCGAACTCTACAAAAAAGCTCATCATGGGTTGTCTTTAATCTCTTTTCCAACCATTTCTTCAAGAAAATATTTTTGAGCAAACTCGGTTTCATTCATGCTCATAAAAGTATTTAAATGACCATCCAGTTAGTACAAGTTTAACCTTTTATGACCTTATTGGACTACCAATGGTAAAGAAGTCTCCCATCCTCTAAAAAGGATGGGCGAGCTCTCCTATGTACACTTTTATCCTTTTTTGGGAACAAGAGACTATTAACGAAAAATATACCCCACTAGAGTCTTCTTTATGCTTTCAAAGTCTCTAAAATTGAAAGCACCATCGAGCATTTACTCTCTCGAGATCACTAAAAATCCATGAGATCATGCCACAATGGTGTCTTTAGGTCCACCCCATGTGTTACAGTTTGGCAACATTCCCCCTTTTGGGCCTCCTTTGTTCAGAGTATTCTGTGATGATTCTTCCTTGGATCCCATGAATATCAAACTTATTATTCCCCACCCCAAGTATTTCCCATCTGCGCTACATTTCCAGGATAACATCTATGATCCCTCTTCCTTGAGTCAATTTCATTTCCTGCGAGGTCAGCCATGTCATCATACTCTGAACAAAGGAAAACACATATATTCCCCAGTACTCCTCCTACCCATGTTCCCCCATTCAGTACGTCAGTCCCCAGATGGCCTCACACCTTTGGTTATTTCCCTCGTGCTTCTAGTCAAGGTAACATCATTTCCTTGGTCAAGTTGTAGGTCTCCTCTGTCCAAAAAAACACATATATTCCAGAGGATAGACCCAGAGGTACCTGTATCCTGGTTTCATTAACCCCGTTGATGAGTTCCTTCGACCACTTGAGAGGAGTCCTTAGTGCCTCTCGGGATGGTTATGTCTCATGTTCTCGACTTCATATTCAGCATCGCACCATTGAGATTCATACAGGGTATTGTTCCATGCAGTATTTGGTCGAAGACACCAATTGTCACCTGACTCTAGCACATTGGTGAGTCTATTAACAGACCCAAACAGGTTCATTTCCCTTGTGATTTTTGGGTTGCATTGGAGACAATGGACAGAATCCCCCAGAGCAGTGCTTCTATATAGATTCATGATTGATATGGCATATTTTACCTCAGAGACTCTGACTCTCCATCAGCGAGTCCTTACAGTGATGTCAAACTTCTAGATCCAGCAAATCATTGGTTATGAAGATATTGCATTCCATGGCAATGCCATGGGTCTGATTTATCAGTTCTTCATATCACTATTATATTGAGCCTCTCATTGAGGCAACCATTATGTAACAACATTTGTAAATGATCATCTCTTGTGTTTAAGAGCCTTGATCGCATTATTCTTTTGACATTGTTACGAGCATGGGTATGCCCTCCTGCTCCATATGCATACCATGTATTCTTTGTATCTCACCCATTGATGGGAACCAACAGTAATACAAAACCAAAAACCACCATGTCCCAAACGAGGAAGCACCGCTTCTTCACAGGTCTCTCCATGATCCCCAAGATCCAATGATGTTCGTCATCCATACGATGAGCTCCTACAATCACATATCAGGGGGCAATTTGTTAACCCAAAAAATTTCTCATATAGCCTACGCCATACAAAGACATCGATTTTCTAACTCATCCTACCCCCACAACCCTGTTTAGCCTATGATTTTCTCTCAAAACCTCAAAAAGAATTAAAAAGGGCTTAAAAACCCACAAAAGAGCCAAAATAGCTCACAAAGGAGCTAAAAGGATCACAAGGGAGCTAAAAGGCTCACAAAGGGGATAAAAACCCTAAAAGGGCTTAAAACCCCAAAAGGATCTAAGAGACAAGAGAAAAGGGCTTAACACCCTAGGTAGGGCCCAAAACCCTAACCAGGAGCTAAAAACCTAAAAGTTGAGAAAAACTTAAATAGAGCGGTGGGGGTTCCCATCACACACATGATTCCTCCTTCCTGTCATTATTATCCCCGCATGAGTACCTTGAGATGCCTTCACTCTCAATATATTCATCCTCACAACCCCATTTTCCTCCATTTTCATATTCCCTTGGTGTGTTCAGTCAAAACTCCACCCAATCCCAGCCTGTGGAGAGGTATTTTCTGAGTTTGGGCATGGTGTCCCCCTTTCAAACTAGATAGGAAGGTATACTGTTTCATGTTTGTTCTTTTAGTTTGTATATTGTAGATTGCAGATGTTTAATATTTTTTGTGTTTCCTAACAGTTTGTTGCAGCTCATTTTTTCATCCATTTGTCTCTACCCTTTCTTCCTATAGATGGAAGGGAGGTGCATCTGCACGTAGCTAGGGCTTTTGTCCATCTACAATACCAATGGTAGTAGTGGAGGAAGAAATGTAAAACAAAAAAATATTTTGAATAATTCGGGGGGTGTAACACAGGTGAGTGTGTTATAGTGTTTTTCAAATTCTCAAAATCTCTTTGAGCCTGGTCATCCCAGAGGAAGGGAGTGTTATTTTCAAGAGACGCATATAGCCATGTGTTTTCTCTGCAAAATTGCATACAAAATGATGAATAAATTTTTCCTTCCCTTGCAAACTTTGGAGTTTAGTAATGTCCATCGGAGGTTGTAAGGCCATTATAGCAGCAATTTTTAAGGGGTATTTTCGAATCCCATCCCTAGAAACAACAAAACCAAGTAAGAATCCAGTCTCAACATAAAAAAACACACTTGTGCGGATTGAGCCGAATATGGTAATGACAACATCAAAGGAAAATGTGTCTAAGATTCCCTGAATGATCTTCCCACTGCTGTGAATGAGCATGTAGGTCATCCAAATATGGTTCCACTATGTTTTTTAAATCATGAAAGGTAGAAGACATAGATTGTTGCAAAGCAGCTCTAGCGTTATTCAAGCCGAAAGGTAGCTTATGGTAAGCGAAAGTTCCCCACGGGAAAATAAATGTCATTTTATATTAGTCGACATGTACGATCTAAATCTAATTATAGATGGAAAATCCATCCATAAAAGAAAAATGTCACTTCCAGCACAGTTATCAATGATCTAATCATTGTGAGGGTTAGGAAATTTGTCCTTCGGACAAGCTTTGTTCCAGTCCTGAAAATAGATAAAAACCCTAATAGTGCCCTATTTATTAGCGATAGGAACAATATTAGATACCCACTCAATCAAAGGAACAGGGTAGATAAAACCAACCCTTAAAATATTTTCAACCTTAAATTTAATGGCTATAGCTTTTCTTGGGTGGACTTGGTGAATTGTTTTTCTAATAGGTCTTGTCATCGGGTAGGTCTTGATCTCATGCACGAAAAATAGATGGATCAATACCGAGACTTTCTTCATAAGTCCAGGGAAAAACATCATGAAATTCCTTAAAAAGGGCTTGGTATTCCAATTTTTTTGTTTCCTAGTAATTCTGGCCTATGTTAATATGTTCAACAACACTTGGATTCACCAATATGTTGAGAGGGATCATTTTGGTAATGTTACATAAATTTCCTTCAGAATCGACACCTTGTAATAATACAGGTGTCTGTGGATTCTATACAACATCGAACTAATCACATAAACAAAATATGAATCTACCAAATTGGAATTAGGAAGAAATGAATATCGATGATGAGAATATTCCCATAAATATTCATCCAAACTCATAACCTTCATAATAGACTCATCCAATGGAAAAGTTCGTGAGAGATAATCGAATGTCAAGAGAAGGGAATCTAGCAAATAGGGTAGATGGTAACGATCTAATGCTACCAAATGATGATCATCTATGTAAGCATCATAAATTGATTGAATGGTATTATACAAGGCTTCGTGTGGACTCAGAGAAGATTATTTGGTAGACTCTTTTCATTTAGACATGCCCCTGGTCGTGGAGGATATCATGTTTACCGTGGGAGTTTATGTACTAGGAGGGGTAGTGTTGGATGGAAAAACAACCATGAGTGAAGAATATTACAACAATTCAACCCATACAGGATGATAGGGAGGAGTTGAATTCCCTAACATTGGAACATTATTTGTCATGGAAGGATTAATATCCAGTGAACAATAATCGAGTTGATCTATGGTCACAATTTTTCCTTGATGTGGGAATTGGAGTGTGCAGAAAACTGATGATGCGACAACCATCATAGCATAGAACCAACTCCTTCCTAATAAAAAATTGTAATCTAAAGGAGCATCAACCACTTCTACCTGGATAGAAATGGTTACCCCCCCCCCNAGAACCAATGGCTCTCCAAAAAGACATAAATAAGACCGAGGTGGAATCTCCTTCATTTAATATAGTTTGATGGACCTTCCTACCCACCACTCTAGTAGAAATTTGAAATGCAAGTTGATGGGATAGCCTTGATTTATGATTCTCCACATTGAAAGTGATCATGTTGGAATTATTAGGATCTAAAGCCCCTAGGCCTGACAACAAAATCTTTCACCATGCAGGACAGCTTTGGAGTGCCTCCAACATGGATATAGTGAAAGGTTCTTGGGCTATATATTCAACAACATTATAAAATTGAGTAGCTCGAGCACTAGGATTGAAAACGTTTTTACGGATTGTTCTCTTAGAAGGACGTAAGATTGTGTCAAAACTAGGTTTCTAAATAGTGAGAGGACCATTATAATGGGGTGGAAAAGAGGGTTTACGGGAGGCATTTTCTCAGGAGAAGCCCCCTCATATTTATTCTCAGGTGTATTATCATATTTCTGACTTCTAGTAGCCAACACAACTGTTTCGGAGGACATCATGCGAATGTCTTCAGTACAAGATGAAGGACCATGAAAAGATGTATGGTCAATCAATTGTTTATGGGATGGAAATGGATTGGTTAACACTGCTAGTGTGGGGTTACTTTTCAAAAATTTATTGATCTCTTCACCATGAGGACAATCCTTCTTGAAGTGATAATCTCCACACAACAAGAAAGGATACGTATCCTTCCTCTTAGGTTTTTCAGCATTCTCTAGAGTCGTTTTGGTATTATCATGTTGGTTTCCAGGTTTCTTATCCTTACCTTTTCCTTTGTTTTTATTGTTGGGTGTTTACGAATATTGAATGGCATTTACCTTAGTAGAAAGCATAGGAGTAGAGGAAGTTGTAGTTCAATCATTATGTGGTTTAGCACGCTTGGCTATGGATGAAGGTTGGATTGTACCAACAACACCATCTACAAGAGTCTATGTAGGTGGCTTGGCTGGATCGGTGCTGGGATGAGGAGCATTAGGAATCAAATCATATAAATTTCTGGACTAAGAATAGACTAAGTATAAATATTGGGCCAAGAAAATAGCTTTCTCTTCTGTGTCAGTACCACCCATAGCCACCTATTGAGGAAAAAAGGACTTGGTGAACCAGTCAACCAGAAGTTGATCTAGAATGGGAGCCTTTATTAACCTACAGTTCCTCCTCCACTCATGATTATGATCTGATATGTGAGCAGAGGTATTTTTCCGAAGAGAGGTCAAAATATATGTTCCAGTCTCATACTGAATAGGTAACTGTAAATAAGTAAGAAACACTGTTTCCAAGGAATTCAAATCCACAAACCAATGTTATGGAAGTTTGATATACCATTTTTTGGTTGTGCCAGTTAATTTTCTTTGGAAGAGTCTCAATCGAATAAAATCATCCATTAGGGAGTTGGATGAACACCACAAATGGAAAGTCATCACATGATTGTTGGGATCTTTTCCTTGCTTGCCATCAAAATTTGGAATGTCTGAAAGAAGTTTGACTGGAATGGTAGGCCAAAATGAATCATTTTGAATGGGATTGTTTATGAACTTGGATAGGTCAAGTACATATAATTTAGCCAAAAATGGAAGTTGCTGGTATACTGATAAGGTAAGGTTACCCCCGTAGGACCAAAGGTCTGTTGAGGTTGGTAGTAAACCCGCTAAATTGTTGATAGTTGGGAGAATTTTGGCCCTTAAATGGTGGTTGCACCTGGTTAAGTCCGGATTGAGGTCCATAAGTAGGTTAATACAATTAATTGGTAACTCCTCCAGGATAAGGGACATATAATGGATTGTTGTACCGTCCCCACTAAGGTATTGATTACCAATGTTAGGATTTTGTGGAGGGACCAAAGCTGATTTAGGAGGATGTGAAGCAGGGCCAATATGACCAAGACCAATATGTCCACTAGGTTGAACAACTAGAGGGGGAGGATTTGAAATATTTTGTAGCACAGGTACATAAGATTGTCTAGATGTTTGGGATGTAGGAGGGACAAATTGACTCCCAACATTAGGAAAATATATGGGAGGCATTGAAGCTCCTCCCATATGAGAATTTGACATCAAATTTTGTACTAGTTGTGGCACTCTAGAAGGAGTGGCAAGTCTAGACACTGTAGGTTCAAATGGGCATTTTCTAGAATAGCACTAGAAGGGATATTCAAAGACATACCTAAAATATCACTAGGTAAAAGGTAGGGAAAGGGTCTTCTAGAGTTTGGGATCAACTCCATAGCTGACACATTCACAGTACTAGTAGTACCAAACTAAGAGATGGCTTGACCAAGGGAATTTTCCCAAAATGGAGTATTAGGTCCAAATCTAGGAGCTACCATTTCATCAGGCTGAAATTGATTAATCCTGGCTCCATAAGGAGTCAACATGACAAAAGAGGCATTCCGAGAGGAGGGTTTCTCCGCTAATGGTGGGCCTAATAGGTCCGCCATGGGAGCATTGGGAAGAGGATATTCAATTCCTTCCTCTTCAACTAGAACTTTTTCCAGTTCAGCAATAGAAGCACTATTTTCCTCGGAATCATTCTCCATGTCTCTTACCATGGGAGGTTGAGTCAGAGGATTCTAAGTATTTTTCGGTGACAATCCTTGTAACTGATGAGACATCCTCCATGGGAAATCAATGAGTTTATAAAAATAAAACTGATATCAAAGGTAAAATATTTATCTATGCAGGAAAGGGAAACACTACTCAAGCTAAAGTAACAGTCAGAACTTGTGATAGGAGTGGTAAAAAAGTCAGGATCCTCACAAGATTGTCAAAACACCACAACTCGCTATATACTGTAGGGTCCAACAATAGAGCATGGCAAGGAGGATTGTGACCATACTCTTCCCTCGATACGCAATTACCTGGACGGTACCCGTGTAGCAATCTTCTCAAGTTTTTTTCTCAGTGTATTGTGGTGCTAGGACAATCAAAGGGATATGCTTAGATGGTCTCAGGATCCCAAAAATTTCTCCCGATATACACAAGGTACATGTATTCTCCAATCAGTAGTAGTAATGTCTAATGCACAACTGTTCAAAAGGGGCATTCTGATATAACACTGAGTATCTGAATTACCTTTCTATATACCTCAAGGGTATGTTAAAGGTCGTTCCGTATACCAGTAATAAGTGGAAAACCCGCATGATCCCCAGAATGCAGTGCAGGAAAATAACGACAACTCCTACTTTTAAAGACGTCGGAAGACATCTCTAAAATATCACACCTTTCTATAAATTTTAACCTAAACCTAGTGCATGATTTTATCTTTGTGATTAGGTGAATACTAAAAAAGTAAAACCATGAAAAATTCTTGTGTAAATTTTTCCATTCACTTTTCTCAAGATTCCCTAATTATCCAAAAATTACTAAATCCCAAGAAAACAAATACAAAACTATATCTTGAAACCTATGGCAAGTATGTTGGATTTTTTGTCCCTCTCTCTGCCTCTGTGGACCCAGGTTTAGTCCCTTCTTGGTCACCACAACAAAGCCCAATATATCAGCCCGACACAGCAGAGATCAGTCAGTAGCACCTGTGACACATATGTCATCTCACCCGAGATATCTCAGTTTTATGGATAACTTCCAAAACCACGTTTCCGCAGTTTATGCAGAAGGGTGTTTTAGTAACTTGGCTCTGCGCCAAGGTTTTCAACGAATACTAGGAAGGTGGGTTACTTGTATGCACAGTGATTCAACACTAAATTATGATCCAACCCTTCTTTATGTGATTTACGTAAATAAACAGTGAACAGAAAACATAAGCATATTCATTAATACAATGCGGAAGTCATACATTTATCCATTGGAAAAATAGTAATCAATCAGTCATTCAACATAAGATTCACAGATATATCTAGCTACTTCAACTTTCACACATATACGAAAAATGTAATGTGGAAACCCATCCATGAAAAAAAAACAAGGTGCTCTTCATATGGCATGAGGAAATAGATGCACCTTTTGTCTACGCACAAAGATCCAGACTCTGTTCAAGATATTCTCTTCTCTCTTTATAGAATTTTCCTCCCTCTCATGCTCTCTTCTCTTCTCACTTTCTCTTCATATTCTACTCCTACTCACAATCCACACACAACCTTAATCAAATAAGACTTCTCTACTTGTTTGCGCACTCAGCTGCAGAACCTCTACTCTGATGTACTCAATGATACAGAGTCATTAATGAAAACCAACTAAGCCTAGATAATGACATCAAAAATCATCCCAAAACAACTAACCCATTTACAACTTGGGTTCTTTCTTTTATAACCTCATTACAGACTTGATACATATCCCATACATCCTTGTTACAGACTCAATATCAACTCGATACAGACTCTAATAGACTCATTACAAAATCCTTTTTCAATCGCTATCTCAGATGACTTACTATATCCAGCTAACACACTCTCTTTCCTATTCTAGTAACATATAAAGAAAGGAACTATCAGCCTGACTTACAAATGTTCCTTCACACGTGTGGCTTCCACCAGATCCATTTGAGCTCATATCCAAGATTGTTAAGGACTGTTGCTTTCCCAGCGTTATGCCTTACTGTCATTTTTCGGTCGTTATGGTCTTTACACTCCTGCTTTTGCTGATATTCTTCCAATTCATCTCGTATCTAATTATGTTCTTATGGCATAACTTACTCTTCTAAAACATCTTCCTCATCCTGCTCCTTCTATTTTTATTCTTCTTCTCTTTCCTTCTTCTACCGCAACATCATTCCCTTTCCGTTGATGTTTCTTCCTCTGTTGTAGCTCCTTCCTTTTCTCCTTTATGCTCTTCTCCATGTTTAGGAATACTTCTACATGAATTATTCCCTACTCTATCAAGGCCCAACAGGCTCCCAACACTCACATGTAGCTCATTCTGAGCCATGCGAATTAGTGCTACATAAACTTACTTGCACTGATTAT
Organism: Pseudotsuga menziesii; assembly: GCA_001517045.1. NCBI lineage: Eukaryota > Viridiplantae > Streptophyta > Pinopsida > Pinales > Pinaceae > Pseudotsuga > Pseudotsuga menziesii. Next base: position 1,044,300 of record LPNX010149935.1, read on the forward strand.
GTTATGAAAATCCTCAACAATTTTCACCAACTTCTTTGTCTCTACATGCACTTCTTCTTCTGTTTTCTGCATGTTATCCACTAGGTCGAAACTGATGTGTTCCGACATGACTCTCTCTACAAAGGTGTTGGCAGGAAGTTTTGGGATAAGTTATTTGAACAGCATCACAGATGCTGCACAAGCTCAAAGATATTGTGCATGTCGAAGTTGTATTATTTTATGTATTTTGGTCATTTTGGACTACATTATGCGGATTGTGGTAATATTTTGTATAATATGTTAAGAGTTATTTAGAAAGTTAGTTAAGTGGACCTCAATTGCAAAGGCACAAACCTATAAGTAAATTTCAAATTACAAATGTAAAATGACTTCGGAAGGCTTGAGAAATTTGGGAGCTAAGTATTTTCTTGTTATGTGAGATCTACACTTGAATTGAGATTAGTTGATCTGTGTATTGAAGAAGAGTTTTGAAATATTTGTGTTTTTGTGTGGAAGTTAATATGACATGACATAAGTTGAGCAAAACTATTGTGTCCTTTTCTATTTTCCTATTTTATTGTCTTCTATGACTCAATTATGAATGCATTGTGGATCTGTGACATGGATCTCTAAATGATATGATGTTTCCCTACTTTGAATGATGTTATTTTGTTAGATATGTTTGAGCATCAATGTTTTACTATAGTTCTGGTATAATAATGTGATTTGTTGAATGATGAATATATGGTTCTGTTAAAGCATAACTTGAATTCTCAAATATTTCAATGTTGCATTAAGTTGATAACTAGATGCACATGGTCCTCTCTCATTCTGCAGAAACTTGGGTTCGTCAGCTCTCGCTAGAACATCTGGGGTGAGACTTCATCCTCTCTACGGGTGTTGTCGGATGGGGTAAAACCTTTATAGGCTAGTACTGAGGGAGATCATAGTGGTTTGGGTGTCAACAAAGAGGAACCCCTATCAACTGGGTTTGTGTCAACAAGAGGCCTCTACCTCATACACCTTCTAGTGTACAGGCTGGATTATGCATGTAACTTTATTTGCTTCTACTTGCATTTCCTCTAAATTATCCTTGTGATGCTACTATTGTGCACGTATAAAATTTGTTTGCTTTTGCAATCTATGCACTTCTATCATCTTGACCTTTTTCATCTCCAAGGGTAGATTCTTCATCTCATTTATTATATGCATGATATTTTCTTCAACCATAGTCAATTCACCTTCAATGCATTGTTATTGCTCATCATCCATTAGGGCTTCCCAATTCTGGGAGACTTGGTCCAAAACCTTAGCACATGTTTTATGTGCTTCCTCCATTCTTTTCACACCCTGAGTGGCTATGTTTGTTCTACTTTCCAGCACCTCAGGAGCTGTGTTGGGTCTCCTTTTCTCTTCTAACTGAGTTACTTGTTTCTTAAGGTCGGTTTCTATCTTAGCTAACTATGCTATTTTGGCAGTTGGTTTCATCTCTTATGTTATTCCTTCTTCTTCAAAGATGTTGCAAGAGAAGGATACTGCTTCACTGATTTTCTGATAGTTTCCTTTTGACTCCATTTTCTTCTTTTCGGTTTCTTGGATTTCTAGTTTCAATTCCTTGATTTATTTATGTGCATCCCTCACCTTCGTTGCCAGGTTATGCTCATGCAATCTTATCTCTTCATTGACAGCACTTTGGACTACATACACTTTATTCATGTGCATAGATGAAAAGTCTAGAATAAGCTGGTCAGTATCATGATAACCAAGATTAGGTTACGAGGTGCCAAACATAACAATAGTTTTAGATACTTATACTGTTATTGGTGAGACTGACACAGAGGTGCAGCTTACTCCATTATTGAGTTTGTTGATGGGGCCTATGACTCAGTTGTTGCACTTGGAAAATGGACAGTGATTTTAACTTCTTCAACTACTTTACACATAACTTTAAGGAGATTAATGATTGTACCTGAATTTTCTTCTTGTCATTCTTCTATGGACTTGAAACTACAGTGCACTGCTTTAGTTATTACCTTAGCCATTAGTTGCACATCATAATTTTCCAAGCTAACAGTGTTTTCAATTCGGTCGGCCTTCATCTTCTTCTTCCTTCTTGGTTGTACTTTTTCTTCCTGAGGTTCCCCGCCTTCATTTTCTGATTTCGGGCCTGGTGGTAGTGAGGGGCTATGAATTTCTTCAGAGTGTAAATCCTCCAGGGGGTCCCCTTCCTCGTTTTCCTCATATAATTCATATTCTTGTAATTGGATGCTCTACTATTGGATTTGTTTATTGGATACTGAAACACGCCATTCCTTCGGCCATTGATTAATAATTTCCTGGATTTCTTCCTTTGTCATGATAACCTTGGTCTGTAGCTTTCGACATTGTGGTTGTTGTCATGGTTGTATGTAAATATGGTGTGGTCCAAATTCAAGCTTAGCAATGGAGTGAAACTGCTAGACAATGGTGACATATAACATGGCCATGTTCTTTACCTGGTGTCATATAGCCTCCATGTGCATAAATAATTCTATATTTATATCCTTCTGTTGTTCTTTTATTTCCTTATCATACCAGAGGTTATGATATTTTTCTCCTTGACAAGGTACTAGCAGTTCGATCGCTTGAGAGTATTGTGGTTCATACCATGCTACAAATGAAATTAAAAGTAATAGACATGAGTATTGAAATTCCTAGCACCTTTCCTATGCATTAGTGACATCTCACACAAACTCATTCAACAAGAATTGGCACCAGTTGATCTGAGTTCCTACTACGCAGAGCTCCACAAGTGCAATTGCTCCCGTAGCATGCTAGTCCGGGAGCATTTTTAGGAGTACCTTGGAGGCTAATACCTTGGAAACAAAATTAACATTGGGGTTGTTAATGGTACAAATTGAAAACCCCCTTTTTCTTCATTCCTTTAGCTATGGCGACCTCTTGATCCGTTTTTACCAATGGTGTTGGATCCATTGAAGCAGCTAGAATGCCTGAGGTGGTGGTGATGAGATTAACATCCAGAGGTATAGTTTTTCCTAACTAGATGACCCCTTCATGGAAAATTAGAAGTAAGAACTTGACACAGGTGTTAAGTTGTGTACCACTCCCAAAAATGTGGCATATAAAGAAACAATAATATGATAGACTGCTCCAATTGTTGAGCCCATTCCTTTGCAACGTATCGTTGAGGCGCCTCTGGTGTGTCCTGCACAATGTCCATATAATTTTTGTGGTCCAAGTATGGTTTCATATTGGTATCATGGTCATCGGAATATAGCTTTTGCATGTTGGGTAAAATATCTTTTACTACCTTCACTCCGACGGGTATTAGTGGCATTATCAACATGGTTTTTTCGTTCTTTGGGATTGCAGCTTCTGGTGCATTTATGCATCGGGGTGGGATGTAGGGTGGCAACAAATTCCTTGTCTCAAAATCCTCTGCCGATGGTAGGGTTGGATCCGGGGTTTTTACTTCTCTTCCCTTCTTTTTTATTAATTTTTCACAGTGGTCTAGGAACTGAAAACATAGTCTCACAAAGAATACAGACAGATAATCGTAAAATTGGCAAAATGGTGCTGCAATGGAAATAGCAGCTCTGTATAATCAAAAGAATAATGAATAATACAATACAATGATCATGATGGGAGCATGAATTCCAAAGAAATTCGAATTCCCAAGGAGGTCATTCGAATTGAATGAGTGAGTCTAGCTTAACTAAATGTAAGCCACAATCAACACGCAAGTTAACCACTGATCAAAACCCTAATTGACTCAACTAATCCCTAACTGAAGTCAGAGTGCAATAAATGACTGAGTCTAACTGAAAGTAGCTCAGACACAAGTCACTGCAAGCCAACCAATAAGTGGTAGTGCATCAATGACTCCAATGAACCCCAATGATGTTAACTGAAGTGTAACTGACCATCAGAAGTGGTTGGAGGCGCCCATGTTCACTCCAGTTCATTAAATATGCATTAAATAATCAATTTAATGAATGAAGGTTCCTTCACTACTCTATTTCACTAATTGTAACCATCAATTAGCAATATGTGGCATTAATGACAGTTAGATCACCCTTGGAGTGCTCAAGTTAGCCTCCCCGAATGTAGGAGAAGGCTAAGTTAGCCTCCTTGACTGAAGGTAGGTGTGGGTGTGCTCATGCTGATGTCATATAGTGCTCCTCTAATGTCAATTAATTCAATAAAACTTAGGATAGTTGTTTAACTAGGCCAAATTGACCAAAATGAGTGTGTATGGTGGTAAATGTCTCCAACACCCCCCCTTAAGCTATACTCGGGAGGAGTAGAAAACATAAAATGCATAATAATGCTAGGGCCCTACAAACTAAGGCCATTGGTCACCCTATACAATATTGAAACTCAAACAATGCTAAAAAACAAACTAAGTGAGGAAAAGAGGGAAAACAGAGTGGGAACCCCCCCCCCCCAAGCTAAACACTGAAAGTAGTTAGATCACCCTAATGAACTCACCTCCAACAATGAACAGAGGTAAGTGAAATTATTTTCTGAAAAGCTCTTGGTGAACATTTCTGCAATATGCTCATCATTCGGGCAGTATTGCAGAATGATGGTCTTGTCATGCACTAGCTCCCTGATATAGTGCATGTGTATCTCTACATGCTTGGTCCTCTGCCTGGTAACTGGATCTGTGGATATCTTAATAGCACTTTTATTGTCACAAAATAGGATAGTGGACAAATTAATACCAATATCAAATTCTAAAATAATGCCTTGCAACCAAACATCTTGGATGCAAGCATTCACCACTCCTCGATACTCGGCTTCTGCTGAAGACAATGCTATGGTGGCCTAATTTTTGCTAGACCAGCAAATGGGGCCACCACCAAAAATGAAGAAATATCCAAAATTTGACTTCTGATCAATAGAATCACCTACCCAATCAGAATCTGTGTATCCAACCAGCTCTAGCTCGGAGTCTGCAGCATAGTGAATGCCGTAGGTCCTGGTTCCCTGAATGTACTGGAGGATCCTCTTGGCTGACTTAAAATGACTATCATGGGGATGATGCATGTATATTTATATATAATTCATGGCATAATATATATCATCCCAAAAATCAGTCAAGTACAACAAGCTACCAATCAGTTGTCGATAAATAGTGCAGTCCATGGGAGGTGTGCTTTTTCCTTCTTCAAGGCTAATCCCTAAAAGGAAAGGGAATTCTGCAAGCATACATTCAGCCATGTTAAACTTGAAGAACATTTCTTATATGTATTTGGACTGAGTGACCATTATACTATCAGAATTTTTCTCAATTTTTAGCCCCATAAATTGTTTTAAGAGCCCCAAATCACTCATTTCAAATGCATTGTGGAGAGCGGTTTGATGACTGAAATAGAAGCAACTGTGCTACCTGTGATCAGTAAGTCATCAAAATATAAAATAATAATAATCAAATAACCATAATACTACTGTATATACACATGTTTATCTTATCTACACCTTTGGAAGTTTTGTGAGAGAAGGAAGGCATCCATCTTGGAATACCACTCTCTTAGGGCCTGTTTTAATTCGTATAGTGACTTCTTTAGCTTGCAAACCAAATATGGATCAAAGATGTAGCCCTTATTATGATTCATGTATATCTCCTCATGAATATATCCATGCATAAAGTCTAAATAAACATCCATATGATGCACTTCCCAGTGCTTAGATGCTGAAATTGCCAAAACTAGGAGGATGGAGTCCATTTTTGCAACCGGTTCAAAAGTATCATGGTAGTCCACACCTTGGAATTGGGAGAAAAATTTTGCCACAAGACTTGCATTATATTTGTAGTTTCTTCCATATTCAGCAACCTTATTCCAAAACACCCACTTGCATTGAACCAATTTCCTTCCCGGAGGAAGAGAAACTAGCTCCCAAGTAGTGTTTTTCTGAAGAGAATTCATCTTTTCATCCATGGAACTTGCCATATCGGATCCTTCCGATCATGGTAGTAGGAATTTGGGTCTGAAATTATCGTCAAATAATAACTTTTGGACAGAAAATAATCAGGACAAGAGAGTGCAATACCTACTCTTTGGAAATTAGACCGGGTTCTCCTTGGATCATCTGGATTTCCAATGTTATCTCTTGCGGAGGAGAGTGTCTGTCGGGCCTATGTTGGGAGATGATTTTGTAATTAAGGTTCTGATTCAGAATCTAATTTTTTTTGTACACTGATATAATAAATCAGAGGATCCAAATCAGGGTCATCACCCCCAATTTCATCATCCAAATATTCAGTAGAATATGAAGGAAATTCAACAGTTTTTTCCTTCACTAGTTCAACCTCCTAAAGAGGCTCATCGAACTTGACACTCATTTCGATGATGATCTGTTTTGTTTTGATATCCAGCAGCTTGAAAATTTTTGATTCATTAGGATTCCCAATAAACATAAATTCTATGCTTTGTGGTTGCAAATCCCTCCTTTTATCAAGTGGAATTTGGGCCCATTGAGTGGACCCAAAGACCCATAGGTTCGACACATCCGGCTTGTGTCCGAAGTATGCTTTGAAAGGGGTATTCCCTTTCACATATGAGTGTGTAAATCTATTATGAATGTATTCTGTAGCATTCATGGCTTCAGCCCACAAATTTACAGCCAACTTCTTTGATTCCAACATGCATGTGGTCATATCCTTGAGAGACCGATTCTTCCTCTCTGCTACACCGTTCTGTTGGTGAGTGTAGGGAATTGAATGCTGGACCTGAATACCACTTTGGGAGAATATGTGAAGCAACTCATTACTGAAATAATCCCCACCATTATCATATCTCAAGGTCTTTATCTTTTGGCCAAATGTATTCTCAAGCAAGGCCTTCAATTCAGTGAATTTTTCACAAACTTCAGACTTCTTTTTGATAAAGAAGACCCTTGTGTACCTGGAAAAATAATCAATAAAAGTTAGAACATACCTTGATCCATTCATGTATTTTATAGGAATGAGAATTCTGATATCAGAATGTATCAGCCCCAATATGCATGTAGCTCGGCTTTCCTTCCCCCGATTGAACTTGTGCTCAGGGTGCTTTCCAACAACACAACCCTTGCAAATTCCAATAGTTGCCTTGATGAACGGGAGGCCTTCAAGCATGGAGTTTTTCTATAATTGTTGAAAGTATTTGAAGTTGAGATGGCCAAACCTCTCATGCCATAGTCTACTAACTTCGTTTCCATGATTCAACAGTGCGGTGGGCTTTGCATCCACCACAAAGTGGGAAAACGCATAGGATTTTGCATGATGGTTTGCAAGGACTTTTGCAACAAGTTTCCCGGATGCAAGTTCCATGATATCTACATCATTCAGAATGAAGGATACTCTCTTGCGCACTCCCATATGTGTCATTTGATAAACACTTAGGATATTTGATGCCAGATATGGTACATACAAAACATTTGAAAAATAGCCATTCTCAAGATCAACCGTACCTTGTCCTTCTGAAATGATGGTGGAGTCATCTCCCATGTGGATGGGGATGGATTTTCTGGTCTACAAATATGAGAAGGAGTCTCTTTCAGCAATCATGTGGTTCTAAGCTCCAGAATCTATCAAGAGTGCTTGGTACTCCAAAGTGCTTGCCATGAGGGCATGACCTCTTTCATGATGTGGTTCTCGATCTTGCTGATCTCTCCTCTGAAATCTTTCCAGAAGATTGATGTGATTTCTCTCAAAGAGAGAGGTAGCTTCATCAAGTTTCTTCTTCATGTAGGCATGTTCAGTTTGGAATCCCTTCCCATGGTATGAAAACTTGACTTTTTCCTTTCCACGATGCCCTTTTCCTTTGTTCTTCTTTTAACCGGAAGACTCATCATGCTGTTGGTTTTCAACTTTAGGCTTAAGAGCTTCAAATTTAGTTTTTGGGTTCTTCTGCTGCTTTCCTTTACCCTTCAGATCTGTCAGCCTTGAGACATGGAGGGATTGATCATGGGAGGATCTGATGATCCCCATTTAGATAAGCTTATCATGTTCACTTGTTAGGGACTTAATGAAGGCATTGAGTGTAGGCATCTTCCATCTAAGGGTTGTGAGATTCCCCACACGGAATGTAGAGACAAAAATTGAATAATCAGCTCCAAGTTTGGAGAGTATGGTGAGGATGAGCTGATCATCCTCCTTCTCCACTTTGCATTGCTTCAACAGTAAGACAATGTGCTTGAACTTTGTGAAAACGTCATTCAAGGTCTCGAAATTGGAAGGATAGAGAGAAATCAACTCATTCTCAAGCTGGTATACTCTCAAATAATCATCATTTCCATACAAGGTTTCTAATTTGTCCCAGATTTCCTTTGGAGTCTTCAATCTCAAAAGATGGAAAAGAAGATCCCAGGAAATAGAGAGGCACAAGAATCTGAATGCTTCATCCTTCTTGTTCAAGAATCTAGCGTTGTTTGTCACAGAAGTAGGCTCTTCTTTAGTGTCCATAGTGACCCTCTAGAGTTTTCTTGCATTTAGTTAGATCTCCATGTCTCATTTCTGTGAGTGGAAATTGAACGGAGTCAAGAGTTCTACAGAAGAAGCCATCTAAATCTGCTGGAGCAAATGCTTTCACCTGTTAAAAACCTGGAAATCACAACAAAAGGGGCACCATAAGTTTAGACAGCCTACACATTTTAGGCTTTCATCACACCCAGCATAGTCAATCAAGCAATCTTGATCAACAATTTCCTTACTTGGGGTATTGAGTGGTAATCCTTGGCTTCTGGTGCAGTGCTGGATTTTTGATCTATTGCTCAATTCTCATGCAAGATCTATCAAAAACCTTGGTTTTGAGAGATCTGAGCTTCGTCCCTCCATGAGATTTGATACCATATTAATTTGTCACAGTGGTCTAGGAACTGAAAACATAGTCTCACAAAGAATACAGATAGATAATCATAAAATTGGCAAAATGGTGCTGGAATGTAAGTAGCAGCTCTGTATAATCAAAATAATAATGAATAATACAATAAAATGATCATGCTGGAAGCATCAATTCCAAAGCAATTTGAATTCCGAAAGAGGTCATTCGAATTGAATGAGTGAGTCTAGCTTAACTAAATGTAAGCCATAGTCAACACTCAAGTTAACCACTGATCAAAACCCTAATTGACTCAACTGAGCCCTAACTAAAGTCAGAGTGCAATAAATGACTGAATCTAACTGAAAGTAGCTCAGACACATGTCACTGCAAGCCAACCAACAAGTGGTAGTGCATCAATGACTCCAATGAAACCCGATGAGGTTAACTGAAGTGTAACTGACCTTCAAAAGTGGTTGGAGGTGCCCCTGTTGACTCCAGTTCGTTAAATAATCATTAAATAATCAATTTAATGAAGGAAGGCATCTTCACTACTCTATTTAACTGATTGTAACCATCAGTTAGCAATATGGGGAATTAATGACACTCAGATTACCCCCGAAGTGTGTTAGCTGGAATATTTCACCTCCTGCAGACAACAAGGTGTTCCATTGGTCTGAATGGTTTAGATCCAGAACAAATAGAGGACAGAGGTTGAAGAATCTCCCTAGATGCTGTAGATATTTGGAATACAAGGATTTGATAGTTCACCTATGTACCTGCAAAAATATCAACATGAAATGAATCAAAGAAACCAGAATATGATCTACTAATCTATGCTAGTGACTAAAGAATCTAGCAGCATATATATGTGAAATCACAACAACAACATCATATGTGGGACAAAAATCAACCTGCATTAGAAATATGAAGAATTTTACAACCAATCCTTAGTGTTGACATGCATCTCCATGAAACCAGCTCTTCATCCCCAAAAGCTCCGACTCTAGCTCTCTATACTCTCTCCAAATGATCTTGGGCCAAGAATCAATCCAACAGCATAACAATACCTTCCATGTTCTCCTCTCAACCATGGCTATGAGCTCATATTTATAGGTCTTTAATGGATAGATATGGTTGAGAAATTATTGGGTGAGGTGGCCTCTAAGATCCTAGGATGAGGTATATCGAGCTCAACCAACCCACAACAGTAAGGATAAGGCAATACACGAGGCTCATCATCTAGAAGCCTCGAGAAACTTCTCTTTTTCCCTTTTTACCCAGAGTATCGCGCTTCTCCTTCTATGACAGAGTGGTTCTAGTAATAACTGCCTATGGACCAAGGGCAATGGGTGGTGGCACCACTTGTGGACAACCGATAAAAGGCAATGTCAACAGGGGTACCACTCCTGGATAAAGGGGCATAAGCGGTGCTAGGAATTTCTATGATATATTGATAAAAAACCATTTAGTTTCCACTCCAGAAGCTAGGATTCAGGGCAAGTAGGTATTTCAAATGTCTTATCACATGATGGTGACAGGATTTTGGTATAATAGGATGCCACCCAAAGCATGAGTCTTAGAGTGATACGATAAACGAGAGCTTTGAGAACAAGTCATCACTAGGAGATGAAAATGTCGGCTCGATCAGAGTATGCAGTCAAGTAGGAATCTATAGTACATCAGTATGTTGACTCATAGACATAAGTAACCAAACTCATAGCTGCAGACCAATACAAGGTAGATCCATGAGTGGAATAAACAAGCATGGCTACTAGAATACAGCGTAGATCCATGTGATAGAGGACTCAAACTTGGACATAGCTACAAGACATACAACATAGATCTATGTCATATAGATGCAAATTTGAGCATAGCCACGACCATACAAATGTGGATCCATGCTAGATATATACAAAACTCCATCGCAACCTGGGGAAAAAGAAATGAGCACTTTTAAACAAATGCCCAGGGTCTTCGTCTCATCTTCCACAAAGTGTGATTCTATCAATGTGATTACAATGATATGAAGTCGAACATGGTAGAAACCACTTGATTACCAACCAATGATGTGAACCATTAATAAGGGCAAGGGAGATCACCATTAATGTCAATGATTCCCAACGTACCCTAGTACAATCTACTGAGTGTGAATAGATGCCCTGATGTCGAACACCTAGTCGATTCTATCGGTCAAAGGTCAATGATGTGAACCTATGTCGAGAGTGGGAGAATCTGTCATTAAGGCATACATATCTCAAGGTACTAAATATTGTTTCTAATACTATTTCCTAGATGATGAGCTGATGTCGACGGGAATAGTCTTGTCGAAGGAGGGCCATGATGAGTCCTACATCGACGACACGAAACTCGAAACATAGTTCTGGAATGATGTGAATGTAGTAACCATATGACTGACTCAAAGATACTGACACAAAGACTATGTATACTGCAGAGGTAAAACTTCTTTAGATCCCCTTTGAACATCAGGCGGCATGACAAAATGACTTGGCAGCATGACTAGATAAGACAGATGCATAATGCGACAGTGGACAATGCATTCTTTTGAAAGACTCAAAGAATTGGCATGACTCATGAAAGTGGATCCTCATGGAGATCAGATGAATACCCAATTGACTGACATGATTGTGCAGACAAGTGCCATGTTTAAAGGTAACGACAAACAGCTGCAATTATTCGCAAAATGATTCCCTTCCCATTTTCCCCATCATGATCGATGAGTGCCTCTTTTCGGTTTTACGAGTTCAAAGAGGGTAACAAACACTCGATATAGCTTGTCAGAAGACAAGTCTAGTCTCATATGTTTTACGAACCTGAGAGAGGAGGGGTTCATTCCCAAAACAGGTCTCTCAATGTTTAATTTAACGATTCCACTGAAAGAAAACTTGGTATCATTCATGTTTAGAGAGTCTGAACGAATACAGAAGAAAACTCCATGGGGGTCCTTTTTCGTATGATTTAGTCTCTAAGGTCCGAAAAAGTGTAAAATCATACCTTAGAGAAATCTTCCAGTCATGATTGGCTGGAGTGTTCCTTTCTCGTAAATATTCCTATCCTTACCGAGAAAGAGATAACCTACCGTTGGACGGATGACTCTTCAAATACTTTAATGAGTGTGAAGAAGACAAGATTGGTTGACAATCTTTTCGTATTTAGGGATCCTGAAAAGGGTTTAAAGAGAACTCCATGAGGTTCCTTTATGCAACATAATGTTTTACAAGCCTGGAAAGAATCGAAAATGGACTCGATGAATTTTTTGTGTTTAAGAAACCTGAAAGAGAGGTGAAAAGAGAATTCCATGACGCTTCTTTACACAATGTCGTATTTTACAAGCCTGGAAAGAAACTTGAACTGGACTCAGAACTTTGATACTAAATTTTAACTAGCATGACAAAGTGTCGTAATAAATGCTCGACAACCTTTTCCATTTTGTGAAAGTACAAAAAATCCATAAACAAACTTTCCAAAGATTCTTACTAAAGTCAACCTGCAGACGACTCATAAACAAGTGTTAAATGCATCCAAAATCAACATTAAGGGATTATGACCAATAGATTTTGACCAGAGCATGATATAATATCAAAACTATAGTAAGTCAAACCTAAAAAATGTCTATATAAGTCAAGTAAATAGTAAAAAATCAAAACATTTCACTATTTACCTCTAGCAGAGAGCACTTGGAGCATTTTCTAGCCAGATCTTCCACAGCTGATACCGAAAGTTCCCACCGTTCGTTTTCAATCTCATCAGTTGCGGGTATTAGCTAAGACCTTTATCTTTCATTTCATAGCTTCTATTTTGGGATTTGGTGGGGTTTTGGGCCTATTTGGCAAGCCCCAAAATCCAATATGCGGGCACCGCGGCTACCCCTTACGGGATACGCGGTACCACCCGAGAACCACGCCAAGAATACGGTGGACAACCAGTGCCACCACTTATATCTAGCAGGGCACAGGAGGTGCTGGCCATGGAGAAGTTAAACAAACTATATGAGCAAAATTTATTCATTCTTTTGATTTTCAATGAATCAAGGATGATATTAATGCATACCAGTGTTGTTTTTGGCAGGTCTAGGTGTCCAAAATATGGTGATATGGAAGGAAAGAACACATGATGATGAGGATGTTGCTGCTGAAAGGAAAGTGTTTTGTATTTCCACACTCCAGAACTATGGGCTCTTAAAGTTCTTCCGGACACCAAGCATGGTGTCCCATGAGAGATTACTGGAACACATACTGAGAATGTGGAATCCAGAACAACAGTATTTCAAGGTGGGGGCACACATACTTACAATGGAGGTAGAAGATATCTACTTACTAACTGGCCTATCAAGATGGGGTGCCCCTATCTCACTGACAGGTTCTTGTGGTGGGGACATTACCACCAGAGAGCTCATATATCTGCACTGTGTACCAGGTACAGGCACATCAGGGAAGAAAATCCCCATCAGGGCAGTGACACATAGGGCTCTATGGATTGTCCTGTTCACCATGTAGAGAGTGTTAGGGAGCCAGGGTGTGCATCAGGCTTCCAAGGAAAATATGCTATATGCCCTAGAGGCTATGGAACCTATGGTGTTCAACTGGGTGGAAGCATTGCTTCCAATCTTTAAGGATCAACTGACTAAATGTCGGTAGGGAGAGCTGAAGTAGTTTGGATTTGGTTCCATATTATCTGTCTTCTTCTTTGAGTGGGTCCCATAGATGAGGCCCCAGGTGACTTTCTAGATTCTGAGAGCACGGGACCCCCGTATGCTACGGTGGGTCCAGGTCATGGCTTGCACAGGAGTGGGTAGGGGCAGAGTGAAGTTCGTTCATCTGTTCTTCAGATGGCTGTGGGATCAGATGCTCATGGTCGAGGACTATGCCTATGCAGGCACAGATTTTACAAGTGATCCCGACCTACCACTCCCAGCTGGAGAGCAGTGGGGTGACATTGGTAAGAAGCAAGAAACCCTAACAATGGAAAATGTTTTTATGTTTTTTATGTTTTATATTTTTTATGATAAGTGACGAGACCTATTTGTCTTCATGCAGATGTTGGAGCAACGAGGCCTAGAGGAGAATATCCATTAGACAGGTGAGCCAGAGCTTGCTTCGTGCCATAAGGTGATGATATCACCGGGGAGCTAGAGGATAACCTAGAGAGGTTGACTATGGACATCCCAGATGCTGATATAGACGACCTCCCAACTAGATATCAGAGAGCTATGGCAAGAGTACCAAGCCGATTCAGCAGGCTACTACGTAGGGTGGCTCTGTTAGATTTTTATCATATAAGCTATCATTATGATCTTAGGATCTTTTAACTGAGAGAATAACAATCACAACAATAAAACATAACCACAACAAAAGAGACAAGAGACACAAAGAATTTTCCTCGGGGAAACCATAAAGGAGAAAACCCTACAACTTCCTCAGAGATAGAATCAGTACCAAAGGTAAAACTGGAAAATAGTAAGATGATCTCCTGACAGCAGTAGTCTCTCTCTCTCACACACTGAGAGAGCTTCTCCTCTCTCACTCATGCACCCCAATGAGTGAGTGTGAGTGTTCCAAGTGAGATAAATAGAGAGGCTCACTCTCTATTTATATTCTTTCATTCACTTGAAGTGCACTCCAACATGTCAGCCTCACTTAACAATTACTTACTAAAGCCGACATCTCTAGGAGTGTCTAATAACCCTAGTGCCACACCACTTGTGGGGACTTTGCCTCCTCTAACCAATACGAGGGTAACACAATGGTGGGGACTATTGCCCTAACTTACAATGACTCACCTAGGGTCGAAATCACTAGGATAGTCTAATAAAATAAGGGCTCGACGACTGTGGGGACTTTAACCCTTGACAAATAGGAGAGTTACCCACAATGACTTGACATGACTTTCTCATTATAGAAACTTCCCGAAATAAACATCGGGGTATGACATGACTCAAATACATTACAATACATCCCGGAATGAACATCGGGTTACAATAGATAAGAAATAAAAGTGAATACATTCTGAAGTTACAATTACATCAACACTCCCTCTTAACTAGGAAGGTATTCTCTCGACACAATTTATCAGCACAAGTCTTCTTCTCTGTATCATCTGGGTCATCGTCAGGTCTCTGTCATATTCAAATTCATCTTCATATTCAAGTCATCTTCATCTGTAAGTCATCTTCATTTGGTTCTGGATCATCACTTGATCTGGATCATCATCACTTAATCTAGATCATCACTGCATCTGGATCATCATCACTGGATCTAGATCATCACTCAATCTGGATCATCATCACTAGATTTGGATCATCACTTGATCTGGATCATCATCACTGGATCTGGATCATCACTCGATCTGGATCATCTCTGGAGCATCATTTCTGGATCTAGGTCATCATTCGATCTGGATCATCTCTGGAGCATCATCTCTGGACCTAGATCATCACTCGATATGGATCATCACTGCTGAATCATCATCATTGGATCTAGATCCTCACTCGATCTAGATCAGTACCACGGGTGCTATCTCATGATTCTTCTCGTCACAGGAAGTTCTACAGAGCTAGCCCTTTTTCATGCTAGTTGTAGGGCTAGCTATCATGTAGGTCTTCGCCCAACACTTACATCTGACTTACTCATCATAAAGGCACACCCGGCACTCACATCTAATCATGTAGGAACCAATCCTATAATCATATCAGAAAGGCCCAGCACTCACATTCACCATCATGATAGGACACAAACTACTATCATCTGTTAAATGGCTCTGCACTCACATCCATCAGCATGATAGGCACATCTACTATCATCTGTGGAAAGGCACTGCACTCACATCCACCAGCATGATAGGCACATCTACTATCATATGTGGAAAGGCACTACACTCACATCCACCAGCATGGTAGGCAAACCTACTACCATCTATGGAAAGGCACTGCACTCACATCCACCAGCATGGTAGGCACACCTACTACCATCTGTGGAAAGGAACTGCACTTACAATCACCAGCATGATAGGCACATCTACTATCATCTGTGAAAAGGCACAGCAATCACATCTGATCATGTGGGAACACATCCATCAGTCACATCAGAATGGCTTTCATTCCTATACTAAGGATCCCTAGTACCTCACCAGGTAGCTCCATTCAAAGAATGGCGGTAGCCCTTATATCTGACACTAAGTCAAAATGGCTTAGCACTCATATCTGACATGGGAGGAACTTAATCCTTTAGCCATGACAGAATGGATTCAGCCCTTATATCTGATCAAGTGGGAACACATCCCTCTATCACATCAAAATGGCCATACACTCATATATGATCATGTGAGAACGCATCTCACGGTCATATCAAAATGGCCCTCAGTCCTAAAACTGAGTTTTACTGGTACCTCACCAGGAAGCTCCATTCCAATAATGGTAATAGCCCTTATATCCAATCATGTAGGAACACATCCTATAGTCATATCATAATGGCTTAGCACTCATATCTATCATGGAAGGAACCAATCCTCTCACCATGACAAAATGGCTCAGCCCTTACATCTGACCTGCTTGTCATAATGGCTATGGATCTCAGCACTCATATATGTCATGGAAGGAACCAATCCCCTCACCATGATAGAATGGCTCAGCCCTTGCATCTGACCATGGAAGAAACCAATCCTCTCACCATGTCAGAATGGCTATGGGACTCATCACTTTCCCTTGGAGGAAATCTCGATCTGTAGAACACCAAGCTTCTCCCTGAAGTACTCGAACTTCACTCTAGCCAATGGCTTCATCAATACATCAGCTATCTGTTCCTCTATCATAACATACTGGAGCTTTACTGCTCCCTTCACACCATATCCCTAATATAGTGATACTTGATCTTGATATGCTTCGACTTGTCATGGAACAATGGATTCTCTGACAACTTCACACAACTATAGTTGTCACAATGTATACAAGTAGCATTCAACCGGAGATCAAATAAATCAGACAGTAGCTTCTGCAGCCACACTACCTCACAACTAGTTCAACAAGCTATGACATACTCTACTTCAGCTGTACTCAGTGCCACATAGGATTGCTTCCTGCTAAACCAAGAGATCATGCCTGATCCCATACTGAAGCAACACCATGAAGTGCTCTTCCTATCAATGGCACTACCTTCCCAATATGAATCAACATAACCCTCTAGGTTAATCTTCTGATTTGCATCATACTTGAGACCATAATCAACTATACCCTTCAGGTACCTCAGAATATGCTTTGCAGCAATCAAGTGAACATGTCTCGAATCTATCAAGAACTGGCTCAAGGTGTTCATAGCAAAGCAAATATCTGGTCTTGTGTTCGTTAGGTAAATCAATGACCCAATCATCTAACGATACATCGTAGCATCAACCGACTCTGATGAAGCATCATTCAATAGCTTCAAGTTCGATGCCATATGTGTGGTTATGTAGTCCATCATCCTGAACCTCTTCAGGATCTCTACTGCATACTTCCTTTGTCCACACCTCCATGCCTAAATAGTACATCGACACATAACAGGAGCATCACTGGTCTTCTGCCTTCAACCTTGAAGCAAAGGTTGGAATCCACTTTACTCTCAGTAAAACCTAGAGTCATTAGTAATCTATCCATCATGTCATACCATGTCAAACCTCAGGATCTTCTGCAATCACTCCCTCTGAAGCGAAGCATCATACTCCCTTTGTATTCCATACTCTATGCACTGAAACATTCTGTACTGGAGTGACAATTAGTATCCATCTAGGATCACTGGATACCAAGATCCTCTCTCTTGAACTTTTTCAAAAGTTAATCTCGCACCCATTTGTGAGCTTGTCATCCTTTATCAACCTTGTAGCAAAGGTTCAGATCTTCATCAAGCTCCTCATGTATGTGTTATCCCATGGGTGTCTTCTGAGCTCATACAAGGTCTTCTTTCATTTCCACACATGATTCCTCCTGTCATGTGTCTCAACTCCCACTGGCTGCAAATGTCTCTTTGTAGTCTATGCCTTCTTTTCGTGAGAAGCCTCCTGCTACGAATCATGTTTTGTATCCAACGATGTTTCCATCTACTGCATGATGGAAATACGAACTTCTCTTCATGTGTCGATACTACATCCTAGACATCATTATTCTTGAACTAGTCTTCCCTTTATTCTTGGTTAATTCTTCATAGCTTGAATGTTCTGCATCAATGATGTCGCTGCATTCGTCATATTATTCTTCATCTTGAATTGTCGTCGCTTGTTCTTCGGAACAAGTCTCATCCTTCTTTTATTGTAGGCGATTATGTATGCGATCTTTCCTACAAGTCAAATACAGTTGTATGGTTAGAAAAATTTCATAAGGAATATTCATACTGGAAAATACTTATGCATAAATATATGATCATGCAACTACTTTAGCCAATACAACATTCATCCCTATCTCACGAAACGTTTCTAGCTGCCTTCCATATCTACCAGGACAACATTGAGATTGTGCACTAATCCAATATGTCAACAAAGAGGTTTCATTCTAGATAAGTAGCAATGGAGATTTGTATAGCACCATGAGCTACTTACCCATCACATGCATATTAGTAGTATACTTTCATTAATGCAAACATCCTATCATGCATAATACATCAACTGAATATAAACAAATTCATAAAAAAACAATATCATGAAATGACAATCGAATACTTATCTTTATTTGTTTCGTGGGTAGACTTCTTCTTGAGCCTTCAACTTCATCTTCTTCTTCATTCATGATAGCATCATTTCTTCTCCAAATGCTAGGATGGATAAGAGGTTCTTCCAGATTTGAGTCCTTCGTATTCCTAATCGCTTGAGGGATCTTCTTTAGATGGTAAGAGATTGATCTTTAGTTGCTCCCACCTTCTCTTCTCGAGCTTCTTCTTCTTGTTATTTCTCTTCCCAGAGTCTACTGAAAGTAATCACTTCCTTCTGGCACACATTCCTTGAATGAATGAATCCCATGATCCTAGGAGGCCATTCAAGGTGGCCATCACCACTTCTTCATTCTTCACTTCTTCTTTTACCACTTCAAGTTGTTCTTTGATTTGAGAGACCCTTAGGACTGCATGGTCTCTGCATTCTAGATCTTCACATTCTTCAACTGGTTTCTTAAGATCATCTTCTGATGTATGTTCTTCCCTTCAAATAGCTTGGTCAAGGAATCAAACATCTTCGGTGTCTTTATGGAAGACACTTGTGGTGCAAGTTGATCCGTGATTGAATCAACAATGTTCTTCTTGGCCTTGACCAAATTCTTCTTGTGTAAGGCTTCTAGCCTCATCTCCCTCTGGAACTGGAACCTCTCTACTCATGTAGGTGTCCAATTTATTTTGTTCAGAGAGATCATATACTTCCATGATTGGAAGTTGTCAACTTCACCAAGCTTATCATCAAGCTGATGTGATAGATCACTTTGAAATGAGAACCTCAAATGAAAATAGCAATGGATTAGATCTTACCAATTTGAGGTGTCCGTCCTGGTTCCGGAGCTGGCTGATCTAGGGTTTGTCACAGAAACCCTAATTTTCAAAAACTTGGAATATTTTAGATCTAATTAGATAGACAGATAGATCTATTCAAATGGAGCTATCTAATGTACTCATTTTCTGAAAACAATGGAGGGAAGCTCTCGGAACAGGAAGCCCTAGTTTTTCAATTTCTTATGCAAAAATGCCCGTTACTGTTTCTATGATATCTCTGAAATTACTGCTCCTATATGTCTAAAATTTTTTATTGAGGTAACCTTGCATGTCCTTGATCCAACACCACATGTTTAAGTAGAATTGGTTTCATCATTTGGTATCTATGATCCTTTTCCCAAGGTGACCGGTTACAGGATGGTTCAGAATAGCACAGTTGTATGGAATACCACGTGTCACTGCTTCATCTTCTCAGTCTAATATTCAGACCACCATAAGTAAAGTCTGTACTATTTCTGGAAAATCTTCAGGAATTCCATTTTGACCTCCGTAACCCAAGATATTTCAATTCTCCCCAGGTGTCCTATTTAGGGATGAATTCTGGAAGAGGCTAGAACCCTAACTTGGAGGGATCATAGCTCCCAGAATATAGCGAATATGAGGCTGATTTGTGGCCACATTCTTCACTAGGATTTTGTATTTGGTTCCTGCAATTTGTAGCTCCTGAACCTTCGTCAATCATGGGATATAGCGAATGTATCAAAACTTAGCAGTTTTAGTATTTAGGGTTTTTCTAGCTCGGGGTCAAACTAAGGTTTGACTTTCCCGGAGTTTCACCCAACCAAATTTCTTGATCCAGGTCTCTAAACTTCGGTTTTGATGAGGAGAAAAATCCTATGCTGGGCTCACTAAAAAAATCCTCTTTATTAGAAATCCCTAATTTCCGCATCAAAAACTGAAAATGCTCGGAATCAAATTTTGCTTCGACAGAAAGATGTGCCCTTCAATGGAGAGTCATCCTAGCATACTTTTGCTGATGGATTGTGGAGAGAGACCCAAAAATTAAGAATCCCTAGCTTCAGTAGCTGCACAATATCTTCTTCCTTGGTTAGCTCTGATACCATGTTATATTTTTATCATATAAGCTAGCATTATGATCTTAGGATCTTTTAACTGAGAGAATAACAAGCACAACACAAGAGACAAGAGACACAAAGAATTTGCCTTAGGGAAACCATAAAGGATAAAACCCCGCAACTTCCTCAGAGATAGAATCAGCACCAAAGGTAAAACCAGAAAACAGTAAGATGATCTCCTGACAGCAGCAGTCTCTCTCTCTCACTGAGAGAGCTTCTCCTCTCTCACTCATGCGCCCCAATGAGTGAGTGTGAGTGTTGCAAGTGAGATAAATAGAGAGGCTAATTCTCTATTTATATTCTTTCATTCAATTTAAGTGCATTCCAACATGTCGGCCTCACTTAATAATTACTTACTAAAGCCGACATCTCTAGGAGTGTCTATTAACCCTAGTTCCCCACCACTTGTGGGGACTTTGCCTCCTTTTACCAATAGGAGGGTAACACAATTGTGGGGACTATTTCCCCGACATAAAATGACTCATCTAGGGTCAAATTCACTAGGATAGTATAATAACCCAAGGGCCCCATGATTGTGGGGACTTTAACCCTTCACAAATAGGAGGGTTACCCACAATGACTTGACATGACTTTCTCATTATAGAAACTTCCCGAAATAAATATCGGGGTATGACATGACTCAAATACATTACAATACATCCCGGAATGAACATCGGGTTACAATAGACAAGAAATACAAGTGAATACATTCCGAAGTTACAATTACATCAAC
>LPNX010149935.1:1065592-1078912 GCA_001517045.1 Pseudotsuga menziesii
AAATGTTTATTTACAATATACCATGTTTGATTTGACTTCATGAATGGGAAATATGCCAATCTAGGATGTAATTAGCCAATGAATCAGCAACTACATTATGTTCCTTAGGCATATGCCTATAGGTAATGGTTCCAAATGATATTTCTAACAAACGTACCCTTCGAAAGAGGTGGAGGAGCACCGGGTTCCTAATGGTATAGACATGGTTTAAATGACAAACCATGAGCTGAGAGTCCATCAAAACTACTAGATCACAGACATCCTAGGAGGCAGCTTCAGTCAGAAGACTGATGATTGCTTCATACTCATCGATGTTATTAGTAGCGGGACCTAAGCCAACCGCTCCTGAACTGACCAAATCTTCAGCTGGGGAATAGAGAACCCAAACAGCCGAGGCTAGATTCAAGGTGTGGCGGCAAGCACCATCAGGGAAGCCATATAAAGCCATCTGCATGACCAAAACATGGTATAAATAGATGTGGACACTAAAACTCAAAACTATCTTGAGAATACTGAAAGCACACTGAAAGTCAATCAATATACATATATACAAGATACCATCCAAGAAAACCTAGGCATAGTACATTTTCAGGTACAACCCATTGTGAGGTTGCCCCAAAGGGATTCCATCATAATCAACTAACTCATAGGCTCCTTTCTCTAACACCTTGGAAATAACAAAAGGTCCATACCACATGGACTCGAACTTACCCTTCCCTAGCTTGTCATATCTCTAGTCATAAGTCAAAACTAGGCCACCCTCATTGAAAACACGAGGCTGGATGGATTTATCATATTGCGCCTTTACACAATTTTTGTATGTGCCTCACTAGCCAAGGAAGCATCTCTACGAGTCTCATCAAGGTTATTTAAGTACAAAAATCTTGCTTCCTCTGTGGAAGTGTCTGGGAGAAGTTCGATGGAAAGTTGTAAAGATGGAATCTGACATTGGATCAGCAAGATAGCTTCAAGTCCATAGACAAGCTAGAATGGTGTGAATCCAGTAGATGTTTTCATGGAAGTTTGATAAGCCCAAAGAGTGGAAAAAAGAACAAGATGCCAATTGGATTTATGATCTCCAACCATCCGACGAAGCATAGTTTTCAAAACCTTGTTAATGGCCTCTACCTAACCATTAGCTTGCAGATAATACGGCATAGAGTTTTCATGATGAAAACCTAGCTTGGCACTCAATTCCACCATCATTTGATTACAGAAATGAGATCTATGATCAGTGACGATGGACTGCGGAACTCCAAATATAGCTATGATATGATTGAACAAGAAGAGAGCGGCATTCTTACCATCTTATGCATATGTAGGCATGGCCTCAGCCCATTTTGTGAAATAATCCATGGCTACAATGATGTAACCATGTTCCCCAGCTGAGGTAGGCTTACAATCCATGAATTCAATACCCCATTTGGAAAAAGGGCCAACGGAAATGACCGGGTGAAGCAGAGCAAGATGGGTGCGCTTTTTGGGATAAAAATGTTGGCAAGGTGGGAATTTCTTAACAGCCTCATGATAGTCTTTGAAGACAGAAGGCCAAAAATAGCCAGCACGAAGGATTTTCTGGGTTGTAGCCATCCCAGATAAATGACTCCCACATGCTCCAAAGTGGCAATCCAGCACGTGTTCAGCCTCCTCATGAGTGAGGCATCGTCGGAGAATGGAATCAATCCCACATCTATACAAGGTATCATTTAAGATAAGATAGTACTTCATGTGATGACGGATGCAGTGACGATCATCATGAGATAGATGTGGCTAAAAACGCTGGGTCTGGAGATAAATTAGCAAATCTCCATAGCAAGGATCAGTAGTGCTAATTAGGAATATGAGTTCATATAGAAATGAATCGCTGGGCTCAAATTCCTTGGTAGCACAGGGTAGGTCACACATAAGCTCAGCAAAAACCAAATATTTATTTGATGTAGCCTTGGAAAACTCAAGATTGAACTCCTGAAGGATGACAATCCAACAAGAGTACTTGTCCTCGAGTACCTGATGAGTCAAAATGTAGTACATCGGGTTCTGGTCTGCCAATATGGTGGTAGTGCAAAGCAGAATGTAGTGATGAAATTTTTGCACAGCAATGACCGTGGCCAAAGCTAGCTTCTCCACATGTGAATAATGGGTTTCAAAATCAATAAGATTCTTACTGGCGTAATAAATAACATGTTCCTGACCATGGAGATTGTCCTGCACTAAAACCATGGCGATGGTAGTAGCGGAGGTAGCAATATACAAGAGAAAGTCCTTTGAATAATCCGATGGGTGTATCACGGTGAATGAGTCAGAGCGTGCTTAAGATTATTAAAGGTGTGTTGGGCTTGGTCATTTCAGAAGAATGGAGTGCTCTTCTTAAGGAGACGCATATAACCGTGCATTTTCTTAGTGAAATTGCACACGAAACGGCGGAGAAATTTTTCCTTCCCTTGCAAAATTTGGATTTCAAGGATGGTGGTTGGGGATGGTAGATTAATGATAGAAGCAATCTTCAAAGGATCAATATGGATGCCATCTTTGGATACCACAAATCCAAGTAGACATCCCGTTTCAACGCAAAAAACACATTTATGTGGATTGAGCCATATATTATAATGATGGAATCTCAGCAATATGTCTCTAAGTTTACCAGGATGGTCCTCCCGTCGCTGTGAATGAGCAAGGAGGTCATCAAGGTACGGTTCAACAATATGTTTAATGTCGTGAAATGCATAGGACATCGCACACTAGAACGTGGCTCCAGCATTTTTCAAGCCAAAAGGTAACTTATTATATGCAAAGGTTCCCCATGGGAAAATGAATGTCATTTTATGCTGATTGAAGGGCAATATCTCAATCTGATTGTAGCCGGAGAAGCCATCCATGAATGAAAAGATGACACTTCCAGCACAGTTGTATATAATCTAATCGATATGCGAGGTAGGAAAGTTGTCCTTGGGACAAGCTTTATTTAAATCCCTAAAGTCGATGTAGACTCTAATGGTGCCCTGCCTTTTATTGACAAGGACAACGTTCGATACCCATTCTGTCAGAGGTACAGGATAAATAAAACCAGATTTCAAAAGTTTCTCAATGTCAACTTTAATAGCTGTGGCCTTCCTAGGATGGACTTTCCTGAGTTTCTTCCTGATAGGTTTAGCCGTGGGATAAGTTTTAATCTCGTGGACCACAATGGAAGGCTCATTCCCCACCATCTCTTCATAGGACCAGGAACAAATATCACAGAATTCCTTAAAAATTTCCTTATATGCTTCAGATTCATCTGTGGAGCAGTTCTGCCCAACATGAACATGCTCAATAACATCAAGCTTGGCTGATATGTCAATTGGGTTCGTCTGAGTAATGTTGCAAAGGTTTCCTTGAGAATCTGTATCTTGCAACAATACAGGACTTTACAGAACGTTGACAATATCAGTAGGAAACAAGGATGCAAAATCATGGCTACCCAAACTGGGATTGGGGAGGAACATGGATCTATGATGGTGATCCTCCCAAATGGGCTTATCTGCATTCGTGATCTCTATAATGGACTCGTCGAAAGGAAAAGTCTCAGAGAGATAATCTAGAATTGGAAGAGAAGGTTCTAACCAGTACGGTAAATGGTAAGGATCCAAAGCCACTAAATGAAGGTCATTAGTGTGGTCATCAGAACAAGTTTGAATGGTGTCATACAAAGCTTCGTGCGGGATCAATGAGGTGCACTCAACAACATTTTGGCCCTTGGGCTCAAAATCAAATGAGGCGATCATATTTATTGTCATGGTATCCGTGCTAGGAGGAGTAGACGGAAAGATCCCCATAAGGGATCAATCCTTCAGCATACCTACCCCAATCGACTGGTAAGGAGGAGGGGACTGACCTAACATGGGGATGTTATTAGCTGTGGAAGCAGTAACATTTGGTATACAAAAATCAAGGTGGTCAATGGTAACAATTCTCCCAAGATGCGGGAATTGGACCGTTTGAAATACTGTTGAAGCAACAGTAGTCATGGCATAGAACCAATTCCTTCCTAAAAGGAGGTTATAATCCAAAGGGGCATCTACCACCTCTACTTGGATGGAAATGGTTTTTCCCCCCAACTCGATCGCAAGGGCTGATATGAGACCATGGGTTTGGAAACCCCGTCCATCAGAGGCTTTAAGGGTCGTCGGTGATGTAACAAGCTCGGGAGAGCCAAGAGCTTTCCAACACATTGGAGATAACACCGAGGTCGAAGCTCCTTCATCTAGTACCATTCGAAAGAATTTCTTTCCCACTACTTTCATAATGATCTGAAAAGAAAGTTTATGTGGTAATCTAGGTTTATAGTTCTCAACATTGAAGTGAATCAAGTTAGTGTTATCTAGGTCTACAAATCCTAATGTTGTCAACAAGTTCTTGCTTTGTGTGGGGAAACTTTGGAGTACTTCTAGGGTAAACATTACACAAGGTTCTTGAGTGAGATCTTCAACCACATTATAGAATTGAGCAGCTCGGGCATTGGGATTAAAGAAAGCCTTCCGAAGAGTACTCTTTGGTGGGCATAAAATCATGTTGAGAGTAGGCTTCTCGATAGACAAGGGAACAGTAGATGAGGATTCCGGAGAACTAGTAGAGGGAGCTTTCCCTGAGGAAGATTGATCTTCTTTCTTTTCTGTAGGTTTATCATAATTTTGGCTTTGGTTTTACAAATGGATGGTATCTGAGGACATCATATGAATTTCCTCCAATGATCTAGAGTTACCCTAGTTAGACATGTGGTCTACCGGTTGTTGTTGAGAGGGAAAGGGATCCGTAAGTACTGTAGGTGCAGGATTAGACTTCAAAAACTGGAAGATTTCGTCCCAACGGGGACACTCCTTTGAAAAATTGTCACCATCGCATAACAGACAAGGATATTTATCCTTCTTTTTCCCTTTGTCGTTGTCATTATTGGTTGATCATGGGGTCTCCTGTTGGTTTCCAGGTTTTTTATTTCAATTTTTACCTTTCTTTTTATTACCTGAGGTTTGAGTACTTTGAATAGAATTGACCTCAGCAGAAACCTTGGGAGTCGAAGGAGTAGAGGTTTGGGTTTGCTTGGCAGGTTTCACTGCGGATGGGGACTAGATTGAACCAACAATCCCATCAACAGGTACTTCTGCTGGTGGCTTGGCAGGTTCAGTGCTAGGGTGAGGAGCTTGAGGAATCAGGTAATAAAGAGTCCCAGACTGGGAATAGACCAAGTCTAGGTACTAATCCCAACTAATATCCTGCACTTCGGTAATGGCACCACCCATGGCCACATCTCGAGCAATAGGAGGAAACAAGGACTTAGTGAACCAATCAACTAACAACTGATCCGGAATAAGGGCCTTAATAATCCTTCTCTGCCTTCTCCACTCATGAATATGATCAGAAATGTGGGTGGAGGTGTTCTGTCACAGAGAAGTTAAAATTTCAGTGACCATTTCATAACGGATAGGGATTTGAAAGTGCATAAGAAATACGGTTGCCAACGAGCCAAAATCCACAAACAAGTGTTGTGGGAGTTCAATGTACCACTTTGCGGCTGTACCGGTCAAAGTTTGCTGAAAGAGTCATAACTGAAAGGAATCATCCATGAGGGAGTTCAAGGAACACCACAAATGAAAATTCATAACATGGTTCCATGGATCTTCACCCTACTTCCCATCGAATTTCAGAATATCCGATGGTAACTTTATCAGATTGGGAGGCCACGAGGGATTGTGTTGAATGGGATCATTAATAAACTTGGACAAATCAGGCAAGTCCAAAGTTGGTAGGAAAGGTAACTATCTATTTGGTTGCACATACTGGTAATATTGATATGGCATATAATTGCCAATAGGGCCATAGGTAGACCGATAAACAGGTTGCTGTGAGGAAGAACCACCAGAGGATCCACCCATGGGGGTTTATTTTTGGAATTGGGACTATTAGGACCACCGGGGCCTCCAAGAGAAGGACCGCCAGAGCCACTGGGACCACCAGAACCACCAGGACCACCAGGACCCCCAGGGGGCAAACCACCAGACCCTCTGAATCCTCCAAGAGGTGGTAAACCTCCAGAGCCACCGGAACCACTAGGTGGAGGGCCACCAGACCCTCCAGACCCATAAGGAGGAAAGCCACTAGGTCCCTTAGGACCACTAGGACCCCCAGGACCATAAGGAGGAAAGTTTCCAGATCCTCCGAGACCATGAGGTCCCCTAGGGGGAGGACCTCCATAAGGTGGTCCTCCTACACTTCCCGCAGTATGTATAGGTATCTCTCCCATGGATGGCATGTAAGACCAATTGGGTTGCCCCCATGGTGTAAAATTGTTACTAGGGTATGGAATTCCAGTATAAGGCATTTATATAAGATTAGATGGATGATTACCTATAGGTATTTGATAACCATAACCACTAGAAGACTGAATGGTAACAGGTTGTGCCCCCAAGGGCTGACCTGAACTAGATGGGGGATTTACCACATTAGTGTGGGTGGGAGGGACAAAAACTATAGATGTTTCTATGTTAGAGGTCTTCCCTTTACTAGGTACAACTCTGGTATCAAATAAGGTAGGTCGTGCCGGGGGTTTCCCCCCGGCATTCAAAGGTGCTGATGAAACAGGAATTAAAGGTTGGGCCCCATATGCAAAATACCTAGGAGGATTTGGAATAGACATAACATAAGAGGTGAGAGGGGTGGAAATTTGGCCTGGGCTGTGGGTTGTTAATGGACGATCTATAATCAGTTCAATGGGTCTCATAGAATCGGCAAGTGAACGGTATCCCACAGGAAGGGATCTGGAACATGCTGGTGTAGAGACTAATAGGTTATCAATCTAATTTTCTACCTCCTGTGCATGAAGAATAGCAAAACGGTGTTACCTGCATTCTTATTCACTCTCAAGAGAAATTACACGGGTTCCAAATGAGGCAATGGCCTATCCAATAGGTGTCTCCCAAAAAGGAGCATTAGGACCAAAGTCCGGACGGGTATCATCAATGTGACCTTCCAAGGGAGAATGGAATGATGAATCTCCCTGAGGAGGTTGTTGGACCAGGGGTGGTGAATGTGAAGAATATGGTACTCCACTTTCCACCACCACATTATCTCCCACTTGGGAGGTGGTAGCAGCTCCCTGGATTTTCTCCTGAAACAGGAATAAAATCAGGTGGCAAGCCCCGTACTCTTCTGGACTATCTTAACTCAGCCAGTTTGTACAGTTCCTATCTAACCTAGGGTCTGAAAATCTATAAAAACACACCAAAAGACTTCCCTACTCAAACTATAGGTAAAAAACAAGCAGACTTAAAATGACAGGAGGAGTTCAAAATTCAGGTCTCTCACTAGGATTGTCAAGAAGGTGCCACTCACGATATACCTCGAAGGTACGTGCATAGTAATATCCCTGAATGTTGTTTTTGGTGTATGGATCCAAACAAGACGTCCAAAGGGCTTTTGTCAGATAGATAAGGTACCCTAGTGGGGTCTCCCGATATACTCAAGGTATGTGGGGGCTCAAATCAGTAGTAGTGCTGTCTAATGCATAACCGTATACAAGGGGCCTTCTGATATACAATTGAGTATGTGAAGTATCTTTCTATATACCTCAAGGGTACGTGAAAGGTCGTTCGATATACCGACGGTACGTGGAAGAACTACTCGAGTCCCATAATGTAATGCTGACAAATAACAACATCTCCTACATTTTACGAAGCCCGAACACGTCTCTAACTTATCACTCAAGTTGCCACGTAAATTTTAACCTACAGCTACCATTAATTTTAACTTGTACGGTTACGTGAATGCATGATGTTTTGACAGAAAAGTAAAACCATGCAATATGCTTGTGCAAATGTTCACTTTACCGTTCAGTATGCCTACTTACGGGAGGGAAGAGAGTGTTTTTCTTTTTGTTTCAAAACCAAAAATCATTCCAATCAACGGTCATGAACATCAAATCAAAGACAGGAAAACACTTTTACAAACCAAAAATATTCTTTTTGAAAGCAAATGAGAAGGGTGAGAATCTCTTTTCCTAAAATAACAACACCAAGCACACCTATATGCCAATGCACTCTAAGTTTTCAAATTTCTCAAAAACATAAGCAAATCTAACTTAAAACTACCTTTTTTTTTAATATTTTGATTGAGATAGTCCTATATGCATGAGAGACAAAATATCATAAAGGTCCTGAAAGATTGTAAATCTAATCAGAAAACCGAAATCCAACGCTCAAATATGATGTCCTAATCTCAAGTAAAACTTT
This sequence comes from Pseudotsuga menziesii, assembly GCA_001517045.1. Taxonomy (NCBI): domain Eukaryota; kingdom Viridiplantae; phylum Streptophyta; class Pinopsida; order Pinales; family Pinaceae; genus Pseudotsuga; species Pseudotsuga menziesii. The sequence goes on from LPNX010149935.1 coordinate 1,073,851, forward strand.
TCTTTTTTGAAGGAAAGAAAAAGAAGTTTACTATGCAAGCAAGAAATGAAATCTAGAAGCTAATCTAGTGTTCTTCTTTCAGTATATGCAACGAAAAGAGAGTTCAATGAGCACCCTAACTTTCAAAAAAAGAGAAATCCTTCTTTAATCACAACCAACAAGCAAGAAGCGGATGAACAATAAAAAAGACTAAATAAACTTTTGAAATTCCACTCAAATCAATCTTAAACCATCAAAGAAGCAAGCCACACACATCAGATTTAGTAACACAAGCCTGATAACAAAACTGAAAGCAAGCAAAATTCCAAATTTTTACAAAGAAAAATGAGGAAAAAGAGTTTTGGACTAATGCCTACCTGGCACCGCGCTTCATAGGTGTCATAAGAGAATTTCCAAAGCAGCACCGCTCCTTGGAAACCAGATACAGGCGGTGGCACCACTTACTACTCACTATGTTTGGGCGGTGGCACTGCTCCTCGTACAAAGCATGGACGTGGTTCCCTGTAGATGGCCAAAACAAAAAAAAGAACGATGGATCAAGTCAGAAAAGACTAGATCAAGGCAACTACTGTCGAATTGAATGTGGTAATAGAGCATAAAAGACCGAAATGACTCAGATATGAATAGATCTAGAAATTTCAAACCAAATAATACAAATCAGAAAGTAGATCTGACTGAAAAGAGTTAAAGAAAATGGATCCTGGATTCGGACAAGAGTTGCAGACTGAGGGAGATTAGAACAATTGAATATCTTAATCCCTAGTGGAGTCACCATATTTGTTAGCTAGAATATTTCACCTCCTACGGACATCAAGGTGTTCCACTGGTCTGAATGGTTCAGATCCAGAACAAATAGAGAACAGAGGTTGAAGCCTCTCCCTAGACGATGTAGATATCTGGAATACAAGGCTTTGACAGTTCACCTGTGTACCTGCAAAAAGATCAACACGAAACGAATCAAAGCAACCAGAATATGATCTACTAATCTATGCTAGTGACTAAGGAATCTAGCAACATATATATGCGAAATCACAACAACAACATCATATGTGGGACAAAAATCAACTTGCATTAGAAATATGAAGAAGTTTACAACGAAGCCTTATGTTGACATGCATCTCCATGAAACCAGCTCATCATCCCCAAAAGCTCTGACTCTAGCTCTCTATGCTCTCTCCAAATGATCTTGGGCCAAGAATCAATCCAACAGCATAACAATACCTTCCATGTTCTCCTCTCAACCATGGCTATGAGCTCATATTTTTAGGGCTTTAATGGATAGAGATGGTTGAGAAATTAGTGGGTGAGGTGGCCTCTAAGATCCTAGGATGAGGGATCTTGAGCTCAACCAACCCACAACAGTAGGGATAAGGAAATACATGAGGCTCATCACCTAAAAGCCTTGAGAAACTTCTCTTTTTCCCTTTTTACCTAGGGTACCGTGCTTCTCCTTCTATGATAGAGCAGTTCTAGTAATAGCCACCTATGGACCAAGGGCAATGGGCAATGGCACCGCTTGTGGACAACCGATGAAAGGTGGTGTGAGCAGGGGTACCACTCCTAGATAAAGGGGCATAAGCAGTGCTAGGAATTTCTATGACAGATTGATAAAAAACCAATTAGTTTCTACTCCAGAAGCTGGGATTCATGGAAAGTAGGTATGTCAAATGTCTTATCACATGATGGTGATAGGATTTTGGTATAACAAAGTGCTCCAGTTAGCCTCCCTGAATGTAGGAGAAGGCTAAGTTAGCCTCCTTGACTGAAGGTAGGTGTGGGTGTTCTCATGCTGATGTCATTCAATGCTCCTTTGATGTCAATTAAGTCAATAAAACTTAGGATATTGGTTTAACTAGGACAAATTGACCAAAATGAGTGTGTATGGTGGTAAATGTCTCCAACACTTTTTCTGGTACTGGTGTGTTTTCCTTGTTGATTTCCTGGTGGACTTGGTATTTATTTCATAACTTGTTTAACAACCTTCGGTTGTACTCCTAGAGTATCTTGTTCATTATCGGGGCCCGTCTGCTGTGGGATGTGACCAGTAGTATCTTCCATTATCGGGGTAGGTGGTAGAGGGATAGATTCAATTGTGCTTGTGCTGGAGACGAAGATGACCATACTACAACCTTACTAGTTTAGTGCTTAGGGGTGGACACAAAATAGCATTGTTCTTCTTTAGCAAGAAAGGAACATGGTCTTCGTAGTGAATCTTGATAAATACCTTAATTGTTGCTAGTCGTTCTTTGCACACACAATCAATTAATCAAAAAGGAGACCATTCTTTCCGCTGCATTAGCATACCTTAGGCTCTTTGATCGAAGATTTTTGTGTTATGCAACCACTGATTTGTCACTTTAAATGGTAGTTATTGTTCTATAGCGGGATATTACAAAAAAACTCACTATCATTCCCCCTTTTTTTATGTCATATCGGATAGGGTACAATGAATTTTCACACGTGAGAACTCTTTCCACTTTGCACATTCCTTCTGACACCGAGGTATTATAGGGAATGGGTCACTATCACCTAGATCCTTTGTGATATTATAACACTCCATCTAGTTATCCGTAGTTATGTTGCTTGATGGAAGTCTGTGTCTGTAATAGCGATATCTTCGAAGAACTTTGCCTTTATTACGTGTAGCGTAGCATCTACTGTTGGGTGTCCGCTTGTGAATTCAAATGTCTAGGTAAAGCTTACTGCTAAGCTTCCCCATTCAATGGTTCCTCATCATATATATTTTGATGTGTACCAAATTCTTTGTACCATTTCCAAAAGTGTGGATGAATCGATGAGCCCATTCTTGTCATGGATATTCTTGCCAAATCTTGCAACAGTTCTCAATATTCTTACCAGGGTCTATCAATCCTGTATATTTCGTCTCATGGAGACTGATCTCTTCACCAAATATGATCTACATTAATCTCTTACATTGTTTCCATTTAGATATAGATTTTTTGTGTGTACCCCACCATCTAGCTGGCATAGATTTCAGCACATAGTACAAAGTGGATCATCACTTTGATTATGTGACTTTCTCTTCAAATTCCTCCAAAAAAACTACCAGGTAAGGTAATCCTTCATATGTAGGCAGCACGCTTGTTTTGGCTCCTACCCTTTGGACAACTCTTGTCACTCTTTCAAACATGCACATGGATACTTCATGTAGCCTGTTCGGTCAGTTTTCCATAGCATCTCCTGTGTCGGACGTGCACGAGCTTACACTTCACCAACTTAGGTTCCCATCAGTTGTTGGATTAATATAGTCCTCCTTTGAATACATGATGTTATAGATCTAATATAGAAAATTATATTTCCCCTTGCTATGTACAGGATCGACATATCATTGTCCTTCAAGCGGATCAATCGACGTAACCACTCTTACTTCAGAATCTTTGAATGACAAGATCATTTTCTTGAATTTCATAATAGATTGTTTTTCTATTACCCAATCAATTCCTATAAGTGAAGGTGTTATAGCATATTTCACCACTCTAGGTGAATCACACTTTGTATGGCCTTCCCCTGTCCCGCTGCAGACTCTTTAGACCCCATGGACCATATTTTATCCTTTGATGTTTCCTTGATCATCCCTAAAACTATATAAAAGATGATATACGCGGCTTTTTCCCCGATAACCGTGTACATACATGGGTTTGACCCCTATATCCGTGTACATCGGGATGTGTGCATAGTCCAAATCCTTTTGGAGTTTTCCTTGACATGGATCTGACTCATTTGACTCCTAGCCTTCCATATGCCTTGACATCACTTGGATTCAACCCTTCATTATCCCTTGTGAAGCTATATCAGGAACCCCTTGGTACATTGAAGGCATATAGAGAGATTGAAAGCAACGAAACTATAGTCCATTGTTGACGGAATTTATGCTTGAGTCTGCATCCCTTTGTCCCTTTGGAACACTGTTGTGTTCTTCCCAAGCTTTCCCTTTGCTAGTGAGCTTGCTATCGTGAGATGGAGGATTGAGGTGGTGGAGACCCAATTGGGGGATTCAGTTTCTCCGGTTCGCAGACGTGCTGTTAGAGGTTGTATCTATCTTGTAATCTCTAATTTATATTAATAAGAACTATCTTTTCCTGTCCAATGATGTGTATTTGATTGAATATTGTATCCATTGGAATATGTCAAATGCTTTTACATTATTGATTATATATTCTAGAATAGATCTAACACCATGATATATAGTATGCTTTTATTGTTTACTTGTTGTTGAGGAAGTATTATATCAATTCAAGCTAAAGATTGGAAAGCTCAACGGGGATCTACTTTAACCGTCCGGAATAAGGTCTGAGGTCTGATCCTTTAGTGTTAGACATTTTATTTCTATTGCATATTGGGAAAGATTGATTTCTGGAGTCAAAGCCATCTGTTGTGGTACCCCAAGCCATAGGAATTTCTCTCCGTAACAGAATTGGTGACTCTGTTGGGGATGTTCCTTGTTTTTATTTGGGGTTTGCAGGCACAATGGGCTTGATATTATTGACTTGCTTTTGGTTTCTCTCTGTTTCTGTGTCGCATGTTATAGTATGTGTGTCCATTGACACTCCCCTTTATTGGTTTGGCCTTGGCCTGCTTTTTACCACTGCCTTCTCTATATACGTGGGTTTTTTGGCTAAAAGTCACGTACATACGCGGATTTTTGGCCAAAAGTCACGTACATACATAGCTGTTCTTTATATAGTCACGTACATCCTCCCTTCTGGTGAGTTTGATGTTGTGGGAAGTTGCTGGGTGGGTTGTGAGTGTGGTTGGGTCTTACTTGGGTCTGATGTTGTCTATTGGATGTTTCTTTTGTGGCCAGAGACCGCTCTCTCATTGATTTTTCTTTGAAATTAGTTTTAGTCATTTATCCTTTTTTGTTTTTCCATTAGTGCATTACTCTTTTTATCTTGGTGTCTTGCTGGGCTTGTCTTTTATACTTGCTACAGAGACTGAGCATTTTAGATGACTTTTATTGCATTTTTCATTCTTTTATATTGAAAAATACAAAGTAGTTGCACTCTTAGTTGCATCTTAGATATGGATTTGAGGAGGTACT
>LPNX010149935.1:1091567-1102341 GCA_001517045.1 Pseudotsuga menziesii
CTTTTAAATTATTGATTATATATGCTAGAATAGATCTAACACCTTGATATATAGTATTCTTGTATTGTTTACTTGTTGTTGAGGAAGTATTATATCAATTCAAGCTGAAGATTGGAAAGCTCAACGGGGATCTACTTCAATCGTCTGGAATAAGGTACGAGGTCTGATCCTTTAGTGTTATACATTTTATTTCTATTGCATATTGGGAAAGATTTATTTCTGGAGTCAAAGCTGTCTGTTGTGGTACCCCAAGCCATAGGAATTTCTCTCCGTAATAGAGGGATATGGGTTTGTGTCATTGATAATGTCAATAACTTCAAAGTCAGCATATGTTGTTAATCCTTTGACTTCCATAGGTACTTGGGTCAGTCTACCAATTAGTATACTTTTCGATTAGTTTGCAAGCCTTAGATGAATATGAGACCAGTCTAGTTGTGAATTATTCATGCTCTCCCATGCTTTTATTGTCAATATATTGACATCCAAGCCCAAATCAAATATGATACAATCCATATCATAATCTCCTATATGCGTAGTCATTCGCTGTTCTCAGACTGTCTTCACTTTTCTCCCGATATGCTTAACTATTTTTTCAAGTCACAGGTCTTCTATGGTTTCTTCTATGAGTGATGTCAATTTTGCGACATCATATTTATCATGGATTAGTTCTAAACAACTTTTAAAAAATTCTTTGAGCTTACTAACCTTTTTCATTGGCGACTTCCTGATTAGTTGACCAAATATTTCGAGCATAGCTCTAACTTGTCCAGATGTCGACGGCTGATTGGTATCAACAAACTCTAGTTGCGCCTCTGGGAAAACTTCTTTCTCCTTTTGGACATCTAGAAGATATTTCTTTTGTGCCGCAAGTCTCACCTATGGTTTTCCTTGCTGTGAATTTTGGTTTGCTCCCATCGCAACACCTCCTCTTATGACTACAACAATGTGGGGTTGTGTTGGTTTGACAGAAATCATCTAAATATTCGTAATGGGGTTCAGATTCAGATTATGCACTCGGTTTGGGTTAACGACAGTTATATCCTGCTATTTCGCAATAAGCTATGGACATTGTTTGATAGTGTGATAAAATGATTTACATTATGTACAATTTTTCACAAGACTTTCACAATCTCAGGAAAAATGTCTTGGTTGCCCACAATAATAACATACAATATGGCCTCTTCCTTGACCAAATCCTCTTCCTTCTTGCAGTCCTCAACCTCTAAAATTCCACCCCCCTTTGTGGAGGGTATTGTTGTTGAGGATATTGATTCTATTCATATTGTGGTTGAGGATATTATTCTTGTTGATAATGCACAGGTTGATACTAAGGTTGCACTCATTCAGCTTTCATTTTCTCATCACGTTTCATTAAGTAGGTATCCATCGTTTTCTCTTGTCGTAGCTGAAGTGATCTACAATATTTCTCATCATGAACTACTGATTTACAAAGTTTACAATACATAATAGTGAGTGCACTTACAATCTTCTATAAGTACAAGCATTCCTCAGACTTGTGGCCTCTAGTATGGCATATTCGACACCAAGGAATTCCTTCGGTGTTTAATGGGTTCGGCAAACCTATTGCGACATAGTTCATCAACGCTAGGAAATTATCTTTATGGTGTTTGTCTGATATGTATCTGGTACACCAAGGTTCCTCTTGAACTTCCTTTCCTCTTTTGATTTCCTAGAGCTACACCATAATATTGGCCAGTTGTGACTGAATTTGCATCATTCCTGAGCTAGTGTCTCCAACTGGCGAGGCTTCTAATTTCATTGCTATTTAAAGAGCCTATGTCTATGACACAAGTTTCTATTGCATCAAAGGGGTTTGAATGTGTGGCAGCAAGGTGGCAATAAACCATTCCTTGTGTTGCACATCTGACATTTGGAAACTCACTTTGGCCATTAATGTCTTAAATATTTAGTCAAATTCCCAAACAAATTATGTTGGTTGATTCTTAATTTCCTCAATCTCAGTGATGCATTGTGATTCAGACTTCGGATTTTTGAATTCATCTATCAACCCTAGTTGAGTCTCATTGAGTGTTTTTGGGACAACTCTATTGGTAATATGGAAAACTTCATATACCATTCCAGCACACGACCTCGTAGCGTCGTGATCATTTGTGCTTTCTTGATATTCTCAGTCCTGGATTTGTCGTACAGTCCAAACAGCATCACACAGAAACATATTTTTTTCTGGGTCTTCCAACCCATTTCCATTGAATATTGGGCACTTAATGTCAGCTCCAGCCATTTTATTCATTGTTGTTGTATTGACTGCTGGTATAGTTGGAACAAAATGTGGACTAGTCAGACTTCCTTGTCCGTTATTCACAGCGTTAGTACTACTCGTACTAACAGTAATACTTGGAGACATGTCTCGTGATCTTACCTCTGGGACTGTATGCGAGTTGTATGCATGTTCTTGTTCTAGAGCTTCAGTCGACTCTTCAGAATATTTGTTTCCTTCTGAAATAGGTTGATATCCCTCTTCCTTGTCACAAGAACCTTCATCTAAGTATGATGCAAACTTGTTGCCTTCTTCTTCTCGATCTTTACTGCAACTCCCTTGTCCGAACATAGTTTTTCGCCTTTTACCAGACCTAAATCTTCTTCTGCTTCTTAAAAATACAAACTCTATCTCAGTTCCACTATATCCTAGGAACATCTCACTCTAGGGTTATGCTGAGACATAAACACCTTTTCTATTGAGTCCAGCATTCGGAGAATACATTTTTCACATAAACACATTTTTATCCATGTCTTTAAGGATGAAAGGTATCTGCTACGTGGTCCTTGAATTTTTTTTTGTCTTCCTCACTGTATGAGGTTATTGTGTCAAAAACAAACTCAATAATATATCCTTCTAGGATAGTGTATACCCAAAAATCCACAACCTTTGATATAGGGTTGTTTACTCTTTCCAGCCGCTCAATCAAGAAAGGACTCCACTCTTTTGGTTCTCCTCCTTGAGAATTCCTTTGTTGGTTTGCCAATTTAGACAACCACTAATGCAACATGATGGGAAACTTAGAAAAGAAAATATCGTGAATGTATGAATAAATGTACCGGACCAACCACTCTGTTGGGTTCTACCGAGATCCTTCATTTTATTTTCATGCAAACTCTAGCTCTTTTAGGTCCACCCAGTCCTATATTTCTGGTTTTGTAGGATGCCACAACATATCCCTCACCACAACACTTTAAGGTCCTAGCAACGAAACCATTTGTTGGATTTTATATCCCTCTCTCTACCTCCGTGGATTCAGATTTAGTCTCTTCTTGTTCAGCACAACAAATCCCAAGATATCGGCCCGATGGAGTGGAGATCATCTGGTAGCACCTGCAACACAGATGTCATCTCAACCAAGATATCTCAGTTTTATGAGTAACGGTCAGAATCACATTTATCCAGTTCCTGAGGGAGGGTGTTTTAGTACCTTGTCTTTGTGCCAAGGTTTCTGTTGGGATGTAGAAATGTCCCTTTTTCATCCACTTTATCTTCCTCTATTCCTCACATTTCATCGTCCCATTAACCTTTTATCATACCATTTCCATACATATATGTGGGTTTCACCTTATTATTTCCACTTTATTTATTTTTAGTATTATAATTGAATTTATGATTAAATATTAGAAAATAAACATGTTTTTCACTAATATCTCAAAGTATGGATGAGCTTTGTAATGTGTAGGAATATGTGAAGGATTAATTCAAAAAAAAAGACTTAACGTATATCTCCTCCACCATTTCAAGGAGATAGTTATGCAAAGAATATTCCAAGGAGAAGATCATAGAGATTTGGTTGAGAGACATGTGGAGAATTTGTGAAAGATATGTGGAGGATTTGAAGGGATCATATCTTGTAATAATAGGAAAGTAGTTGAGTGGTTGAGTGAATAGTGGATCTCTCATTATGAGATGGTTATCTTCTTCTCAAATAAGTTTATGTATAAAAGAGAGTGTTCTCTCTTCATTTGTGATGGGATATTATCTTAGAATATTTTAGATCTTAGATTATCTTAGAGAATAGTAGATTGTAGAAGTTAATCTTGACTTTGTAATATGGAGAAGGGAATTTTTAGCTTTTGTTCATAATCTTGGTTTGATGCTTTCATGATTTATAATTAATTCTTGTGATGTAATTTAAGATTGTTTTATGGTTAATGTGAGCTCACATGTGTTGTCTTATTGTTCTTCATATGTTGTCTTTCTTTTATTCAATTTACATTCAGTTGTGTGTTTCATCTTCTTGCATTAGATTAGCAATTACATGTTTCAGCTTAAGGGGGGTTAGATTAGATTAGTCTTAGTTTCACGGGGAGTTAGATTAGCTTAATTTCACTTCAGTCATGCATATACTTTGCATGTGCTTCGTAATCCTATGAACCTCGAATTGACAAATTAAATGGTTGGGAAATTGCTACAATGGAATTAAAATGACATTAATTCGACCAAACATTTTGGCACCGTTGCCAGAGAAGCACGATGGATTGAGGTGTAGATTTCAATTCCTACAAGTGTGGTAGTGTAGATTTCAATTCATGCAAGTGTGGTAGTGTAGATTTTGATTTCTGCAAGTGTGGTAGTGTAGATTTTAATGCCTGCAAGTGTGGTAGTGTAGATTTCGATTTCTGCAAGTGTGGTAGCATATATTTCAATTCCTAGAAGTGTGGTAGTGTATATTTCAATATATGCAAGTGTGGTAGTGTAAATTTCAATTTTTGCAATAGTGTTTAATTTCCGCAACTGTGAAGAGTTTTTTTTATATAGTGTTTTTTTTTACATAAATGGTTTGTTTTTATTTAAGATTTTGAAATTTCAATTTTGGGTGCTATAAGAATCCCTTTTTCGACATGGTTTAACAATGAGTATAAGTCTGGAACTACCCACTCATGCCTTGGCAAAAGCTATATTTTCCTCTTCTTAGGAAGAGGAGGTCTTGGAAGCAATAAGAGATTTAACTACTCCTCTAGAATCAAATGAAGAATCATCATCCGAAAAATCCTTCGCATGTGAAGGAAAACAAGTATTTGAACAGGAGATTGATAAAGATGAACAGGAGATCGAGGAGGACCATGAGGAGTCGCAGCATGATCTGAGGAGTGAAAACTATGCCTACGAAAGCCCCATTGAACGATGGTTTCAAGCGAGTATGAGGTTAGAACAATTTAGTTTTTCTTTTTATTTAGTTGGATCACAGCCACAACAATTAAATTTTTTCATCTTTGTATATTTCCATTGTTCATTCATGGGATTGAAAGATAATATATTCCTATTACTATTGCGTGTATGGCTACACTGGCTATTTGATTACACGTAATTGTTTTCTAATTCCCAATTAGCATAGAGTAGGTAGGATTTTATTTCTAGTCTTTGCTTTCACCTATAATAAGTATGCTCTCCTACGCACTTCATGTGATAGCAAGGATCAGAAAGTAAGATGTTTTGCAATATGCTTAATTGATTTCATCTTTATTTTCCAATTCATTATCTCCATTTGCTAAAACCTTTTTCAATTGTTAAATAAAAATAGTATACAATTTCATTTTAAGTTGAAAAAACACTGAAATTATAATGCTGAAACAACGCCAATCTATTGCCTTTTTTTGACATTTTGGCTTGTTAAAATTCACTAAAACACAGTCGGGACAGTCCTATTTTCAGGGACCATAAGGTCTTAGTTTTAAAACCTGTTTCTATCCAAAGTAGACATTTAAGTCCAGTTTCCAATCCAATTTTAATTCTTCAATTTGGTTCTAAAACGAAAAAGATATGATCAAAATATTGACTGGGGGTGGAGTAGGCAGCTCAAGAACATAGTTGGGACAGTCATGTTTTGGGATACCTAATGGATGAATTTTAAAAACCTTTTTCTACTGAATATTATACTATAAATATAGTTTACAACACAATTTGAATCATTCGATTTTGCTATTGTAGGAAGGAGATATGCCTAAAATACTGACTACCTATCCTAAATCTGAACTCTAAAAAATCTGCTTTCTCAGCTGTTCATTGGCATATTTGAACCATCAATTATTATTTTATTCAAAAATTGTTTCTATTGGAGATACCTATATGAATCTATTTTCATATCCAATTGGAATCACATCAATCCATCTTTTAACATAAAAGTTGTACTCAAAATAGTGACTGTTGGTCTAGGCTGAAACTCACAAACAACATTAGGATGCAGGCTGTTATTCAGATTATATGACATACCATACCATAGAATTTTTAAAACCTGTTTCTATTGGAATTATCCCTATGAATACAATTTCTTTTGTCTTTGGAATCATTCAAATCGGACATGAAACAAAGAATTTATTACCAAAATGCTGTCAAGTAGTCTACATCGGCCCAACATGCATTCCAGATAAGAACACCTTGACTCACGTCTCTATTTGTGGGCATATGGAAATGAATTTTGAAAATACAAGACATGGGTTTTGTGCGTAACATCCTCCTTTACCTGAATCGCAAGGAAATAGCCAAACAAAGCCACGATTTTCAACATACAATTGGTTCTTTTGGAGGATATTTTCCAGATTTACTGTTGTGTCCAGTTCCAAGCAGCTGAAACAGTAAATTCCATTGTTGTGATAATAAAGGCTGAACATAGTTTTATGAAGGTTGAACATAGTTATGAAAAGGCTGAGAATAGTTTTGAGAAGGCTAAAAATAGTTTTGTGAAGGCTGAACATAGTTTTCTGAAGGCTGAACAAAGGATGAACAAGGGTTGAACAAAGAAGAGGCTGAACATAGTTTTGTGAAGGCTGAACATAGTTCTGAAAAGGATGAACATAGTTTTGTGAATGATGAAAATATTTATGTCAAGTCTGAACATAGTTTTGTGAAGGCTGAACATAGTTTCGTGAAGGCTAAACATAGGCTGAACAAGGCTCAGAAAAAGGGTTGAACAAAGAAAAGGATGAACATCGTTTTGTGAAGGCTGAAAATAGTTTTGTGAAGGTTGAACATAGTTATGTGAAGGATAAACAAAGAATATAAAAAGGATGAACAAATCCCCTAAGCATCAATTGGAAATATTATAATCGCAGAGGCAATTTGACCGGTCTTAACATCAAAAAAATGAGGAAGGATCAAAGCAAGGAATTGGACTATCACCTGCAAAGGACAAAATAACAGTAGGGGTTTCCATGGAGTTTTAACCTGCCAAAATATTTTTGGAGACGAAAGCATAGCACACTCTTGAATCTCTCTACCATCGTAAGTTTTACATCATGCGATTTATACAGTTGACAAGATTGAATTATGGTGAGAAGGATAGCACAAAAAAATAGATGGTCGATCAATGTGATCTGTGGATATACCCCGGTGATAGATTTGTGAGCCAATAAACTTAATCGATCCAAATTTATAACTCTTCCAACTCTAGCGAGACTGCGCAGTACAGTTGAGAATCAAATAAAAAGGTATATTTTGATGAGGCTCAGCCTCTTTATGTGATTGATGAATATTCATCTTGAGTTTATACCATAATGACAGCGTATTCTTGTTTCATCCAATAATTTATCCTTGATGGTTTAATATATATTTTCCATATCATAATGCAATTGGTTGCCTAATGATTATGTTGCTAAAGAAATTGTGATCGCAGAAGCAAGTAGACCAGTCTTAAGACCAGAAAAAGGAGGAAAGCGTTCCCCGAGAATTTCTTGAATAACAACACACAAAGATAAAGGTAAAAAGGCACTTTATTCATGATTTTCAATTTGCTTGAATTTGTACTAATTCCTATATTTTACAATAATCTCACAAGTTTAATTGCGGGTTTAGTACTAACATTTTTTCAGATCGTCAATTTTGCTGTTGAAATGATTTGTCATGAATCACGTAATTTTTAAAAAGCATGCCTCATTGACAATGTTTCCAGGATATTTGATTTTTAAATCCATAAAAGTGCAAAATGAACTAATTTGCTCACAACACAGAAAGTTTCTTCGTTGTTGCAGCTGGTTGTTGCATTCGTTGTCGCAGCTGGATGTTGTAGCCGAGTGTTACAGTGGCTGTCACCGCTGGCTATTGCAGCAGGACGTTGTAGCTCGTCACATGTGGCTATTACAGCTATTAATTTTTTTTAATTTTAAACGTTTTTAATGTTGAATGCCCATGAACACAGTTCGAATAAATTTAATTTTGAAGTATTTTTTCCATTTTTATTTTGTGTGTTCTAAAAATAAAATAAAATAAAAACAATCAAAAAATTGCAAATGGACCTCAACACTTCCTGAAAACATCTTTGGAAAAATGATTTTTGTTTCTTTCACGCTAAAATTGTTTTCTTTAGTCACTTCAAGCAGTGATCAATGACGAACCATGAGCGCAACGAAAATAGGTATAACACATTTTATTTCTTCTTGACAATTTCTTTGCAGCCTATGTACTTCTTTCTGTTTTTCTTTTACAAACTTCTCATAAGTTTCATGCTAGGTTGCATGAGGACATGCAACCAGATCAGTTGGGGAGGGGAAACTATACATATTCACTAATAAGTTTTCATGTAGGATTTGGTACTAAAGTGATTTTTTTCAGGTTTCAGAGACAGTCGCATTTTGTTGTTGAAGTGATTTTTTCAAAGAAACACAAAATTTTTGAGAAACATGCTTTGATAGACAGCCTGAAGGAGCTGTTACTCATGATGTTTTTTGATAAACATCATAACGTTGGTTGTTACATAGAAACCACCCATAAACTCATTTGTGTCATGATTGTTTATCCATATTTCTCCTTCAAAGCACCTTCACCATCCATGTCTTGAAGTCCACTTTCCATCACTTTATCTTTCATGAATTCACACATGCCTATCTTTCTGAGTTGCATACATCCCTTTATCTTTTTCTGTTCATTTTTCCATTCTAGTTTGCCTTCTAAATAAAACCAGCTCCCTTTCCATGACTACATAGCCTTGCCATATCCACTGTTTGACTCTAAGATCTTTTCACTGATATTCCTACCAATATTTTTATACCAACTCGCGTTGACTGATGTGGGATTCCTTAAGGTCCACCTTTCAACAAGTCTTTCCCCATTGACCTCAGCACCTTATCTGGGATATAGAATAGAGTTCATTATTGAGTACCTGGAGGCTTGCATGCCTTAATGGCAAGTTCTCTCACTAACAATCATGGGAATTCATCAATGTCCCTTAATCGTTAGATCTTGCAAGTGGCTCGAAATCAACACATCTATTCACACTTCGCAAGATGTACTTGGGTACCTTTCCACTCATTGACATCACTGGTGAGTTTCCTGCCTCACATTGGTTAACGACATTCATCAATGGCTGGTAATCTAATGATTTCTCTTCATGCTCAACCTCGACACATTTATTCGCATGACTAGAATTGTACCACTGGGTTTTGTAGCGGGTAAAGACTATACATTCTTTTTCATGACTCCATCAGTAGTTGTAGAAACATGACTTCAGATCTATGAGTGTACCACAGTTCCACTTTCTGGCTTCCACATTTTCCATTATTTATCAATAGCAGTTCAGACTCCTCCACTTCACATTACAGCAGTTATAGCCGCAGCAACATTTACAGTTACATTTTTATCTGACAGCCGTGACATATTCTCCATGATTCAGCAGCAGCAGTTTCGATTCCTTTACTATCCATGACCTAGCAGTTACAGCCCCTATAGCAATGACACATTCCACAATCCAGTGGCATCAGCTACATTCCCGTTGTATCGTTCATCTACTTTTTGGGTAAGTGGGGGTATGTTGTTTTCTAAACTTTAATCATGCAATTCCTTACATGCTAGAAATGAATAGTTTGGAAAATTCCGTCACCAGGCTCCATTTATTTCAAAACCCACGCTAGGTTGCATGAGGACATGCAACCACATCAGTTGGGGAGGGGAAACTATATTCAATACATACTCACTACTATCATTCCATTCTTCTCACCACCATCACCCATTTTTCATCTCATTTACTATTCACAAGCATTTCTTTTCCGACAAATCCTCTATTGCACTTTGCTTCATACACATTGATATACATATTGGCATGATTCATAAAGAAAATGATTTCTTATAAATAATGATGCTTTCTATGCACATTAATAGCTTATCATTTTCAGTGAGTGTATGGTTAAATTATTATGCAGCTAGAAAACAGATGACGAAATGAATGTTGTTAACACAAGAACCAACATTTTTTACATTCATGGTTGTCACACAAGAACCAACCATAAGGAAAATGTCCGTTGTTACTCATGCATTTCACATCATGAAATGAATGTTGTTAACACAAGAACCAACATTTTTTACATTCATGGTTGTCACACAAGAACCAACCATAAGGAAAATGTCAATTGTTACTCATGCATTTCACATCATGAAATGAATGTTGTTAACACAAGAACCAACATTCTTTATATTCATAGTTGTCACACAAGAACCAACCATAAGGAAATGCCAGTTGTTACTCATGTATTTTACACCCCGGAAATATTCATTGTTAAAAATACATCATCAATCAAACCCAAAGTTTAGATGCCAAAATTTCTTGAGAAGAGCCATACATGGTTGCATGAGGACATGCAACAACTCCAGTTGGGGAGTATATTGGGACACAGAAATGTCCATTTTTCATCCACTTTATCTTCCTCTATTCCTCACATTTCATCGTCCCATTAACCTTTTATTATACCATTTCCATACATATATGTGGGTTTCACCTTATTATTTTCACTTTATTTATTTTTAGTATTATAAGTGAATTTATGA
>LPNX010149935.1:1102613-1113412 GCA_001517045.1 Pseudotsuga menziesii
TGTGATGGGATATTATCTTAGAATATTTTAGATCTTATATTATCTTAGAGAATAGTAGATTGTAGAAGTTAGTCTTGACTTTGTAATATGGAGAAGGGACTTTTTAGCTTTTGTTCATAATCTTGGTTTGATGCTTTGATGATTTATGATTGATTCTTGTGATGTAATTTCATATTGCTTTATGGTTAATGTGAGCTCACATGTGTTGTCTTGTTTCTCTTCATATGTTGTCTTTCTTTTATTCAATTTACTTTCAGCCGTTTGTTTCATATTCCTGCATTAGATTAGCAATTACATGTTTCAGCTTAAGGGGGGTTAGATTATATTAGTCTTAGTTTCAAAAGGGGGTTAGATTAGATTAATTTCGCTTCAGTCCTGCATATACTTTGCATGTGCTTCGTAAGCCTACGAACCTCAGATTGACAAATTAAATGGCTGGGCAATTACTACAACGAAATTAAAACGACATTAATTCGGCCCAACAATTTCCAATGAAGACCAGGAAGGTGGGTTACCTATATGCATAGTGATTCAACACCAAGTTATGATCCAACCCTTCTTTACATGATTTACGTAAACATACAGTGAACATACATCATAAGCATATTCATTAATAAAATGTGGCATTCATACATTTATCCATTTGAAAAACAGTAATCAATCAGTCATTCAACGTAACATTCACACATATATCTAGCTACTTTAACATTCACACATATGCACATCATGTAACGCAGAAATCCATCCAGAAAAAAACCACAAGGTGCTCTTCATCTGGCATGAGGAAATAGATGCACCTTTTGTCTGCACACAAAGTTGTAGACTTTGTTCAAGATATTCTCTTCTCTGTTTACAGACTTTTCCTCCCTTTCATGATTTCTTCTCTTCTCTCTTTCACTTATTATTCTACTCCTAGTCGTGATCCGCACACATCCTTGATCAACTCAACCTTCTCTACTTGTTTGTGCACTCAGTTGCATAACCTCTACTCTGATGCACTCAGCGATACAGATTCATTAATGAAAACCAGCTAAGTCTAGCTAATAGGATAAAAAAGAATCACAAAATAGCTAACCCATTTACAACTTGGGTTACTTCTTTTATATCCTCATTATAGACTTGATACATATCCCATACATGCTTGTTACAGACTCAATATCGACTTGATACAAACTCATTACATACTCCTTTCCAGTCGCTATCTCAGCTGACTTACTATATCAAGCCAAGAGGATATCTTTCCTATTCTAGTAACATGTAATGAAAGGCACTGTCAACCTAACTTACTAATATTCCTTCATGCGTGTGGCTTCCACCGCCTCCAGCTGAGCTCGTGCCCATGATCGTTAAGGACTGTCGCTTTCCTAGCGTTATGCCTTACTCTCATTTTCTAGTCATTGCTCTCTTTGCATGCTTGCTTCTATCAATATTATTCCAAGTCATCTCGTATCTCGTTATTCTCTTCTGTCGCAGCTTACTCTTCTAGCACAGCTTCCTTGTCCCGTGCCTTCTCTTTGTCTTCTTCTTCTCTTTCCTTCTTTTTTCGTAGCATCCTCCCCTTTTCCTTGATATTTCTTCCTCTATTGTAGGTCCTTCCTATTCTCCTTAATTCTCTTCTCAATACTTAGGCAGAATTCTACATGAATTCTTCCCTACATGAATGCAGTGGCACCGTTCATTGCCTCTGAAGAATGTGCGATGACCACTCTTAGTAAATTGCCCAGGTGTGGTGTGATCTAGGTCGTGCCCAGGTGCATGCTGGGGACAATGGGCGACTAAATGAGTTGAGTACTGTTATATAAGAAGCATATGAAATAACAAGCAAAGTAGGAAATACACTTAGTTTGACATAAAGTATGCGCATAGGCAATATGCAAGAATTCGAACCAATTTATTACTTCTTCTCCATGAAATATGGAGGAATCATAATTGTTCTATATTACATTACTATACATGCTTATATAGGATGTTGATATGCTTGGGTGAATACCAGTTACATTTAGTTACAAGAATTTATAATGATTCAGAAGGTCAACCATCGCAGACCTGTTGACGCGGACCTATCGAGGAGAACTTATCGAGGAAAATCTGTCGAGGCAGACTTGTTGAGGTGAACCTGTCAAGGTGGACCTATCGAATTAGTCAAAGTATTCAAAGTAGTTGAAGTGCTTAAATTTTTCAAAGCTTGAAAACCTTCCAACTACTGGTTGGTTCATTCCTCCTTCCTTAATAAACATTGGTCTCTATTATGTATTTGTTCAAGTGAGGAAACTTGTTGGCTACTTTAGTAGCAGAGTACCATTTTCCTTGCATGGGAAGTTCTCCATATTTAGCCACTTGAAACAAGGGAATGGAGTTTTTCCTTGTGTGCAGTATGTGTCTTCCCACAATGGTGTCACAAAGAAGAGGTTCCTAAACATATGGATGGATTTCTTCAAGTTTTGCTTCCTGTAAGTCGTTCTGTTCCAAAAATGGTCCATGGTATGATCGAAGCAGATCTACATTGAATACTCGATGTAGACCAAGGCATGTAGGAATTTTGAGCTGAAAAGTGTTTTCTCCAATCCGTTTAAGGATACTGTATGGACCATATGACAAGGGTTTCATCTTTATGTATGGACTAGTGAAGCGCTCCTTCTTTAGATGTAACCAGACCTGATCCACAATTTGGAACCAATGAGGAATTCGATGATTTTCATGTTGGGCCTTATATTTTTCATTAGCTTGTTGCAAAATTTCATGTTCTTGCTTATGGATGTTGTATATTTGATCTCTAAACTTTAATGCTTTCTCTAGTTCTCATCTTTCGAAGTCAGTGTCGAGGAACTGATTAAGTCGATGGGCGCTAAGGGTTGGAATCTATAACAGATATCAAATTGACTCTTTCCTACAGATCTTTGTTGAGTACTGTTGTAGTTGTGTTGTGTTAGATTTTTATCATTTAAGCAATATGATCTTAGGATATTATCTGAGAGAATAACATGCACAGTAATAAATCACAAGAGACAATAGAAATAAATATTTTCCTTAGGGAAACCATAAAGGAGAAAACCCTGCAACTTCCTCAGAGATAGAATGAGCACCAATGGCAGTAGTAAAACCCAAATACAAAAATATGATCTCCAACAGTTGTTCTCTCTCTCGCTTGATCAAGCTTCTCCTCTCTCACCTATGCGCTATAGTTGGGTGATTGTTTGTTTCAAATAGAGAGTCTCACTCTCTATTTATACTAGTTTATAACTTGGCAACCACTTACCAGGGTTGAATTATCTATGAGAGTCTAATAACCTTAGTGCCCCAAAACTGTAGGGACTTTTCCCCCTGATAAACAAGGAGGGTTAACCTATATGACTTTACATGACTTGATTGCATTGATGATTCTCCCAATAGGAAAATCAGTGACCAATGAAATACAATATATGAAATATACAAGTGAATACATTCTGAAGTTACAAATACATCAACACTCCCTCTTAACTAGGAAGGTATTCTCTAGACACNTCTTTGTCACTGGATCATCACTGGATCATCATCAAAGCTGGATCATTATTGGATGTTATACCTAAATCTCGTCATCAGCATGTGATGAGATGCCAAAACTCAGTGTTTCCCTCAATCCCAAATTGTGAAGCAAGAACATTGGTCCAGACATCAAATTTGTATATGAAAATCCAGCACCACCGCTATCCTTTAGTCAAAAAGTGGTACCTTCTTCAGCACAGCCTATAATATGTTGGAAGTAAGCAGTGGCACCACCTTTACCCTTAAATAAATGCACGGTTATACCTAGAACCTCTCTATCATGGTGAAAAAGAAGAGGCGCCCTTGGTAAAAAGTGAAAAAGAGAGGTTCTCATGAAGCTTCTCGAAAGAAGGCTTCGTGGCACCCTTATCCCTGATCACTAGGGTTAGTTGGCCTTGAGATCCATCCTTGTAGGATCTCCTAGCCACCTCACCCATCAATTTCTCAACCGTCCCTATCCATTGCAATCCTATAAAAGCA
Organism: Pseudotsuga menziesii; assembly: GCA_001517045.1. NCBI lineage: Eukaryota > Viridiplantae > Streptophyta > Pinopsida > Pinales > Pinaceae > Pseudotsuga > Pseudotsuga menziesii. Next base: position 1,106,616 of record LPNX010149935.1, read on the forward strand.
AGCTCAATCTCCATGGTTTAAGAGAGAGTAATGTTATGATGTTGCTTTGATATTCTAGCCTAAGTCATTTAAGAGAGATTGAGGGAGCAAGTTGGAGCTATTGGAGACAAGATGTTGGTTTTGTGAGAGAGAATATCGAAAGTAAGGCATAGGTTTTAAACTCTTTCTTAATTTTATTAATGTAAACTTGGTTCCTTTCCCATATACTTGTTATGTTATAATCTCGCATGTTATTGTCAGATTCCTTAGTCATTGACATAGATCTATAGATGATGTTCTGGTATCTTTGATCTCTTGTCTGTTTGATGTGTTTATCCAAGTATTTCCTTGGAGACCTTTTGTTATAAGAGAAGAACTGCATCTCTCCATCAAATATTGCATTCCAAGTATTTATAGCTTCTAGGGAAAGTATTCCAACCTTATTGTGAACCATTTGTTCTGGATCTGAACCATTCAAACCAGAGGAACAACTTCTGTCTGCAGAAGGTGCAAAATTCCTAGAAAAAAATTTGGTGACTCTGTTGGGGAAGAGATTCAGCTAATCTGATATTCCTTAGTCTTTTCAAAACACTTGCTTGAAATCCAATCTCCCGTTCTTCATCAATTCAATTATATCCACTAGTTGATCTAGTGGTTATTGGTTTGGTATCTTCAGATCTGTTTAGATCTGAGTTTTCTAACTTTTTTTGCTCTTAAATACTGTTACTTTCTCATTTTAATGCCAGCTACATAGTGATTTAACTTTGTTTTTTCACCATTTTGTTTTTTGTACATCTACAAGGAACCACTTATGAACAGTAGGAAAGAAGCGGTGCCACCGCCTGAACTCAGTTAGTAGGGAGCGGTGCCACTGCCTTTAAGCAGGAATCAAGAAGTGGAGCTCAAGTAGAACCACTATGTCAGTGACCCTCTGGAAATGATGTAGGTATTTCCAGACTTGTTTTTTTAAAAGTTTTTTGCAAAAAATTTTGGTGTCTCTCTTTCAGCACTGAGTGTCTAGGTTTGTATTGAAGAGATCTGAGTGCTTGAGTGTTAAATTTGGTGTGGTAAAAGGCTTGTTTTTTTCAAATCAAAGAGCTAGGGTAGAATCATCTTTCCATTGTCTTCTTTGCTTGGTTTTGATATTTTTGAAAGGAATGTTGTTTGACAGCTTAACATTAGTTAGATCTCAGTCTTGTTGTTAGACAAATCTAAAAAGAAATCCTTGCTTGATTGATAGCTTGTTTCATTTTTCATTAAAAGTTTATGAAGGACTTCTTTTTGCTTCGAAAAAATAAAATTGTTTGTTGAGAATTATTCATATCTATTGTTGGAGAACAAATTATTGGACCTCTGATTAGCCTCATCAGCTTTCAGACTTCCATTTTTCTTCTTTTTCTTTCACATGTTGATCTCATCAAAAGAAAAATATTAATGCTTTTAAGTTAGATCTTTCTAGTTTTTGAAGAAAAAATTGAAAAAGTATTGATTATACCTTTGAGTTTGTTTTCTCTTTTTTCTTAGAAAAAGAGATCTTACCCTATCTTGCTTGCTTTCAAAATCGGTTTGAATTTTGTTGCTTGTTATGTTTTCGGAAAAAGTTTGGTTTAGTGTAGTTGTTTGTGAAATTTTTGGTTTCAAAATGAAAATTGAAAAGAAAAATGTCATATTTTTATCATTCAATCTAGCATTATATTAGGATCTTTAACTGAGAGAATAACAAGCACAGAAATAAAAAACAAGAGACAATAGACACAAAGATTTTTCTTGGGGAAAGCATAAAAGAGAAAACCCTGCAACTTCCTCAGAGATAGAATTAGAACCAAAAGTAAAACCCAAAAACATAAATATGATCTCCCAACAGCAGTAGTCTCTCTCTCTGATCCCAGCTTCTTCTCTCTCACTCATGCACCCCAGTGAGTGAGTGTGTGTGTGATAAATAGAGAGGCTCACTCTCTATCTATATTCTTTCATTCACTTAATTTCTACTTCAACATGTCGGCCCCAATTAACAATTACTTAATAGGGATGACATCTCTAGGAGAGTCTAATAACCCTAGTGCCCCACAAATATGGGGACTTTAACCCTTGAGCAATAGGAGGGTTACCCAAAATGACTTTACATGACTTGTTTACATTATTGAATCTTTCGATAGGAACATCAGGGCATGACATGACTAAAATACATTATAGACACTTCCAAGAATAAACATAGGGGTACAATACATAAGATATACAAGTGAATACATACCAAAGTTACAAATACGTCAACACTCCCTCTTAACTAGGAAGGTATTCTTCGACATAATTTATTAGCAAAAGTCTTCTTCTTTGTATCGTCTGGATCATCATCAAGTTCTTGTCATATTTATATTCAAGTCATATTCATATTCAATTCATCTTCATCTGGATCTAGATCATCACTTGATCTGGATCATCATTACTGGATCTAGATCATCACTCAATCTGGATCTGGATCACAACTCGATCTATATCATCATCACTGGATCTGGATCATCACTCGATCTGGATCATCACTGATGGATCATCATCACGATTGTTATTTCTTGATTCTTCTCATCACAGGAACTTCTACAGATCCAACCCTTTTTCATGTTGGTTGTAGGCCTAACCTCCATGTAGGTATTCTTCAGTGCTTATATCTGACCCTAAGTCAGAATGGCCCACCCAGCACTTACATCTAACCATGAGAGGAACACATCCAACACCATGTCAGAAAGGCACGCTCAACACTCACATCTGACTATGAGAGGAACCAATCCAATCATATATGTCAGAAAGGCCCAACACTCACATCCACTAGCATGATAGGAAACACCATCTATCATCCATGAAAAGGCTCATCACTTACATCTACTGGCATAGTAGGACACATCATCTACTATCCATAGAAAGGCATAGCACTTATATCCTTTGGCATAATAGGGAACACCATCCACTATACAAGGAAAGGCTCAGCACTTGTATTTGACCATGCGAGGAACCAATCTAGCCTACATGTTGAAAGGGCTCTGCACTTACATTTGACCAGGCGAGGAACCAATCTAGCCTACATGTCAAAAGGGCTCTGCACTTACATTCGACCATGCAAGGAACCATTCCATCCTACATTTCAAAAGGGATCTGCACTTACATTTGACCATGCGAGGAACCAAAATAGCCTACATGTTGAAAGGGCTCTACACTTACATTTGACCATACGAGGAACCAATCTAGCCTACATGTCGAAAGGGCTCTCAACCCCAGGTTGAGGATTCCTGGTAACTGACCAAGTGCCTCCATTCTTCCAGAGAATGGCATCATCCCTTATATCTGATCAAGTGGGAACACATACCTCAATCACATTAGAATGGCCCTGCACATATATCTGATCATGTGAAAACACATCCCACAGTCATATCAGAATGGCCCTCAGCCCCAAACTAAGTATTCTTGGTAACTGACCAAGTTCCTCCATTCAGAGAATGGCATTCAGCACTTATATATGATCATGTAGGAACCAATCCTATAGTCACATCAGAATGGCTTAGCACTCACATCTGACATGGAATGAATCAATCCTCTCACCATGAAAGAATGGCTTAGACATTACATCTAACCATGGAAGGAACCAATGCTCTCACCATGTCAGAATGGCTCACGGACTCATCACTTACCCTTGGAGGGAACCTCGACCTGGATAACACCAAGCTTCTCCCTGAAGTACTCAAACTTCACTCTAGCTAATGGCATCATCAACACATCAGCTATATGTTCATTTGTTGCAACATACTGGAGCTTCACTGCTCCTCTCTGCACCATATCACTGACATAGTGATATTTGATCTCGATATGCTTTGACTTGTCATGGAACACCAAGTTCTCAAACTACTTCACACAACTTTGGTTGTCACAATATATACAAGTAACATCTAACTAGAGATCAAATAAATCAGACAGTAGCTTCCTCATCCATACTGCCTCACAACTAGCTGAAGAAGCTATGACATACTCTGCTTCAGCTGTACTCAGTGCCACACAGGATTGTTTCCTACTAAACCAAGAGATCACACCTAATCCCATACTGAAGCAACACCCTAAGGTGCTCTTTCTATTAATGGCACTGCTTACCCAATCTGAATCAACATGACCTTCTAGATTAATCTTCTTATTCACCTCATACTTGAGCCCATAATCAACTGTACCCCTCAAGTACCTTAGAAAATGCTTTTTATCAATCAAGTGAACATGTCTCGGATCTGTCAGGAACTAGCCCAAGGTGTTCACAGCAAAGTAAATATATGGTCTTGTATTTGTCAAGTACATCAAGGAACCAATAATCTGACTATACATCGTAGCATCAACCGTCTCTGATGAAGCAACACTCAATAGCTTCAGGTTCGATGTCATAGGTGTGGTCATGGCCTTATAGTCCATCATCCTAAACCTCTTCATGATTTCTACTGCATACTTTCCTTGTCCCAAGGATATTTTGCCACACCTCCATGCTTAGAAAGTAGTGCATCATATCCAATTCCTTCATCTCGAACTCAGTAGCAAGTCTCTTTCTTGCAACTTTAATGAGTTCCTCTTTGTCGTCAAGAACAAGTCATCAACATATAACAGGAGCATCACTGGTCTTCCATCTTCAACCTTGAAGCAAAGTTTGGAATCCGCTTTACTCTCAGTAAATCCTAGAGTCATCAGTAATTTGTCCATCCTGTCGTACCATGTCGAACCTCAGGATCTTCTGCAGTCAGTCCCTCTGAAGAAAAGCACCATTCTCACTCTGTATTTTGTACTCTATGCACTAAAACATTCTGTACCGGAGTGACAAGTAGCTTCCTCTTCTACTAATATTATATGTATCCATCTAGGATCACTGGATACCAAGATCCTCTATAGGCTTTTATCTTCAACCTTGTAGCAAAGGTTAAGATCTTCATCAAGCTCATCATGTATGTGTTATCCCATGGGTGTCGTCTGAGCTCATACAAGGCCTTCTTTCATTTGCACACATGATTCTATCTGTCATGTGTCTAAACTTATAGTGGCTGCAAATGTCTCTTCGTATTCTATGCCTTCTTTCCATGAGAAGCCTCATGCTACGAATCCTGCCTTGTATCCCACGATGTTGTCATCTACTGCATGTTGGATCTTGTAGATCTGTTGTAATCTCACAAATCACATAAGATTACCAATAATACATACTAAAACATACATATATAACAGAGACAAGAGATAAGAACAAGTAGGTGAATTAATAGATTATATTACATGAATGAGTCCATACAACACAGAGGACTGAACTAAGTTCTCATCTGGCTCAACAGCCTAATATATTTGATTACAAAAGAGTTACAAAATAACTACATGTCGGTTCGGTGAACCAACACGACCTTAGGTGGCCAAACTAATCTCTAGTTTAGTCAGCCAACCGACTTAGTCGACCGATCAACTAAGTCACCTAACATTTAAGTCGACTTATCGACTTGCTCCTCCTACATCTCCCCCACAAACAAAATGTTTCTTCATTCCGAAGAAATAGGGAGGTACAAAATTCTTCCTGTCTGGTCTTCAATAGTTATTGTCATGTGCTTGGTCTTCATGGGCTATGAAGTTTGATGGTCAGTCTTTTCTGTACACAGAATTCAACAATGGTTGGGGCTATCATTGCTAGGTGATGTTGGAAATATGTCCAACTTTGCAAAATATTCTGGATGTCGATGGTAAGTGTGGTCAGGTTTGATAAGATCGACATCTTTTCTGAAATGGAGACTTTAGCTATTCTCTCCATGTCAGGACCCATAAACTGGACCTTCTCCTCTGCAGTCTCGATAAGTCATTTCATCTGCGGACAGATGATGTCAAATTTTTCCCAAGTTAGGAATAGCTTGTTGCACCCACTAATGTTCTTCCCTCTCAAGTTTCTGCAGCTTGGTTGTTTCAAGCACTATTTGTTCTTCTATCATGGTTCTGAGTGCTTGATCAGTGATCTTTCCAGTGCCTGGATCCCTTGTCGGGTCTGCCAAGTTTGCTGATAGACTTTCCTGTAGTAAGAAGGCCAATCTCTCAGTATTTCTTTAGTTATGATAGACTCCTCCATGTGATCTTGCAGCACTTTATAAGCTTCAGAAAAGGCGGTGTGTTGTGCCATTAGGAGTCGAGCAGTTTCTTCTTTTTGTTCTTCCTTTGTTTCCTGCATCTGGGCTTTGGGTGCTGACACTATGCTCTCAAATAGCTGATATGCCCTTTCGAGCGGTTTGTCTGTGTCAACCTCTATGGGGCCTGGCATTACTAAATGGGCCAGGCTTCTACATTTGTTGAGGAACTTGACCTGTTCTATGACCTTGTCATCGAGTTCCTTACATCTTTGCTCGCTCCTCGTCTTTGCTTTGACTACTAGGGTCTTGAGGAGTTGTCCTAGGTCTGTATCGGTCAGTGAGCTTGCATATTTCAATTTGATATGGACCTTTGATGGCTATCCATGATGATCCTTCTTCTATTTATTCTTCCTCTTCTTATGCTTTTCCTTCTCTGTTTGTGTCGGCACCTGTGTACCTGCAAAATTCAAGTCAGGCTCTTTGGTTTCTGGGATAGTGGTTGATGATTTCATTGGTTGGGGAGGTGGGATGACTACTACCTCTGGTTGGTTAGATGCAAGGGGTGCAGAAGTGGATGTAGTTGGTGCTAATGGTTGTGGTGGGGTTTTCTCTGATTTGGGGGGTGGTGGTGGTGGTGGTGAGGGAGTTGGTGAATGGTCGGGGGTGATTGGGTTGGGGGAAGTGTGGGTGAGTGGTTGGTTGTCGGGATGGGGA